>JAXIVH010000014.1:9885327-9935836 GCA_036785325.1 Urophycis tenuis | reverse complement strand
AGGCACGAGGGAATACAAGAAAACAGTCATCAAGAAAGGATTATAGTGCAGCATATAGCAGGAGAGAATGCACCAGGTGTACGAGGACAGGGAGGGAGAGCTGCAGGGGAGAGGGTCACGGCCGCCATAGCTGAGCAGGAAGGGGGGGGGGGGTACTGCTGACAGGAGAACAGTGGGCTTCATCGTAGCCAACAGGGCGGTGGCACCGCGCTGGGAGACCTTTCATCCACACTACAGGAGTAACAAGTTCCCTGCTTGGCTGACACCGCTTGCTCAGCCCACCTCAATACCTTCACCGTGACACACGTTAGGAGTCCAGGGAGGCCTCGCCCACCACCACCACCACCCACCCTCACCCCGACAGGCCGTGACTCAACTCGCCTCATGACGACACACCTCGCTCTGCAGCTGTCCCACAGACACGCTGCCGAGAGGAGAGCAGCCGTCGGTTCAGGCTGCCGGAGCCTCTTCCAGGCTCGGACGGCGCAGCGTTGTTTGGCAGTGATGTCATGTGCGCCAGTTGGTGCATGCGTTTCTTGGACAGATATGGTGATGCCAGTGTGCATCAACCACCCCCCCCCCCCCCCCCCCCCCCCCCCACTGAACCCTGGCAGCAGCAATGTCATGCTCAGTCAACTGAGCAGCAGAGAACAACGATGTGGGCGATGCAACATTTCCAAATCTATGGTCACAAGCATCACCTGTTAACACACGGGCTGGTGTGTTAACTGCCATTGATGAGGCTGAACTGGGTGTTTTTTATTTGGTGCGGACTAGAGGCCGATTACACAAGCTTCAAACTCACCTTAGCTTTACATTTGGCAAAGTCCTTCTCTATCCAGTTGATCTGGGACTTATGCTGAGTGGACAGGGAAGAACATGGCATATTAAACTAGGTAGGTGTGTAACCGCACACACACACACACACACACACACACACACACACACACACACACACACACACACACACACACACACACACACACACACACACACACACACACACACACACACACACACACACACACACACACACACACACACGTGAAGGATGGTAAGGGTTTTCTATACTGGGAACAGGAAACAGACCGACTCCCCTCCTACACTTCACCTTTTCACTTCCTGTTCTATGCAGCTGATGTCATTTCCTGCTTGCCAACTCCAGTATGTTCACAGTTGGAGGCAATGGCAAGCCTGACTACCGCTGAGCAGTGCATCGCGAATGATGGCCAATCCAGTCAAAGCACCAGGCATAAGATGCCTCTTTAAGTTACTCATAAAAAAAGAAAAAAAACCCTTTTCGTTTATCACTAAGCAGAGCAAATAAGGGTGTGCTGCTGCGCATTGAGTCACGAGAGCCAAACAGGATGCCAAGCCAAGGCTGCCTATGGTGCTCGCCGTGCGGTCGTTCTGCCGCGAAGCCCGAGCCGGCGGAGGACACACGCACAGCCACAAAGAAGGGGCGTCCATTTCCCTGGCATCCCATCGAAGGCCCAGGTAAAGTCCTCAGGCTGGGATCAGGAGTTTAAAAGCCCCATGGGGGGTCGTGGGCTGAGAGGAGGAGAGCAATAAAATTTAAAAAAAAAAAGACCCCCCATGTGTTTCCTCTCACCTCGCAGCACCCCCGCCCCCCCCCCGCCCCCTCCGACCAGGAAAACCCCTTCCTCCACTCACATAGACAACAGATAGGACACGCACACACGCATGAACAAAGTGGATGTACTTATGTACACACACACATACAAATCAATAAACAGCAACCCAAATTCCACTGCACAGGTTGATCAAGAGCTCAACTTTGAATACATGCTACGGTACAGACAGACAGACTGAATACACGCTACGGTACAGACAGACAGAGACAGACAGACGTACACGCTACGGTACAGACAGACAGACACATACAAAAAGGATCAACTTGCCGCGGACGAGCGTTTTTTGCTATGAAACTGGAACCTCCACATGTCTGAGTCTCACACGAGAGCTGTGCAGGCCATTAACACAGTCACCCTCCACAACGCTCTGCAACCGACTGCCTTGCACACACACACACACACACACACACAGGCACCGGACGGGCTTGGGCAATGCCTTGATTAAGCACTAGCCTGCTTCCACGCAGTTGTGTGGTAGGTGTTGCAAGTGGCCACCCTACATTGAAATAGGAAGTGTGAAAGGACATTGCGACTAAAAGTGACCAAAAACAGACTGATCCCTGTGAGGGGAAAAGAAACATTTATGAAGGCAAAATGTGTTTCTTAGTTTTATTTCCCTTCCGGGAGATAAAGAGAAAGAGAGAAAGGAAGAGAGAAAACGAGAGAGAGATTATATGTTTAGAAGCGATGGCAATTTTATCGTATGATTGCTGCAACCTCTGAAATGTGTGTTTGCAAAGGCACAATTCCCCAGCATGTGCAGAAAGGCCACCACAAGCCTATGCATGCTCAGAAATCAATGTGTGTGGAGAATGCCCTTGATTCCCACCCAGAGAAGTGGGCTTGTTTGAAGAGGGTTATTTCCTTCAGGATGTCGTCTGGCTGAGCTCCACTAAGAGCTGGCACAACAACAAGAACGAGGACAGAGATGACAAAAAACTCAACCTTGAATACATATCCTTCACATTATTCAACCTCTAGAATCAAACAAACAAAAAATAAAAACAAAAAATAACAAAAAAAAAAAAAAGCCTTAATGAAAGCACCATGGGCTAGTGCAACAAGTGGAGTTTTACAATGTCTAAGTTCTCAGTTTCCTTTGCAAACTTCTTGCAAGAGCTTGACTCAGAAGTAATGCGGATAATTTCCAGAGGCAACAGCAGTTGTAATACTCAGAAAGAACCACTAGGGGTCAGTGTGGGTCTTCAGTGTGCTGTGTGTCGTGGTGGCCACTGTGATGACCTGGCCTGACAGGACGATCTTATGATGACCATCCATGTAAGGGCATGTTGCGAAACTATCCCATCTCTGTTTTGGCTAAAAGTGGAGACCTCACCATTGACAAACGAACAAACGAATTATAACACAGGAGATGCAAGCTGTGACAAGAAATTGGCTAACAACATCAAACTAATGCTTAACTGCAGTGCAAAGGCAGGTTTACACCCAGAAAAAAATATATACTGTACACATTCCAATGTAATATGAACTATACATGCTCAGATTAGGGCTATTTGGTTAAGCCAAAGTGTGCAATAAATCAGTGTACTCAAATTTGAATTAAACAAGGCTCAAGTTTACCACCAGATGGGGGAGGGAGAGAGAGAGAGAGAGAGAGAGAGAGAGAGAGAGAGAGAGAGAGAGAGAGAGAGAGAGAGAGAGGAGAGAGAGAGAGAGAGAGAGAGAGGAGAGAGAGGAGAGAGACGAGAGAGAGAGAGAGAGAGAGAGAGAGAGAGAGAGAGAGAGAGATGAGAGAGAGAGAGAGAGAGAGAGAGAGAGAGAGGAGAGAGAGAGAGAGAGAGAGAGAGAGAGAGAGAGAGAGAGAGAGAGAGAGAGAGAGAGAGAGAGAGAGAGAGAGAGAGCACAAGAGGAGAGCGCAAATGTACAATGAGATTGTAGTTCAAAGTGGAAGTTCACATGAATAGAGATTGTAGCCCAATAAGGTCAAGAGTGGGGCCTGAAGTGTCCGTCCGGAGGCAGACTCACTCACTAAAACTGGGAGGGCAGATGTTTACGGCAAGAGTTTCCTAAACACCATCCAGCTGTGGTCCCACAGCATCATTGTGAAGACAAAAGGACCTCCAAGTCATTAAGCAATGCTAAACACGTGCACACACACACACACACACACACACACACACACACACACACACACACACACACACACACACACACACACACACACACACACACACACACACACACACACACACACACACACACACACACACACACACACACACACACACACACACACACACCAACAATTGCAGATAGAGGTAAAGGGTGTATCCGACTATTATCAAACTTAATTGTTACTCCTCCCTAACAGACAAAAATCTCTGAACCCGACACAATACATTTCACTTTGATGATTGCAAGATCCCTGGCTGGCAAATCCTTGTTGATTCACCATTTTATTACGGCTCATAAACGTGTCTGTTTCTAACTGAAACATGGTTGGCTGAATCAGCAGCCCCCAATTATAACTTTGTCAATGTAGCTCGATTACAGCAGGAGAAGAGGAGGTGGAGTAATATATTCAAAAGATGTGTCCTGTGACAACACTTATCATTTGGTACAGAAAACTCTCCTACATATGAGTGCTGCAATTATTATTATTATTATTATATTTCAATTTCCATTAGTGTAAATGATATTGACCGTCCTAATTATTACTAGTAATTTTACTATTCATTTTGATAATCGAAGCGAGAGGAACGCTCAATAACTTTCCTTTATCCTTTAACATTTTGGACACTGTAGAGCCTGTAAAGCTGCCTCCTCACAAAGGCCATATATTGCAGCTGGTTATCTTGAAAGATCTCAATATCTCCAATGTCACGGTCCTTGACGCCTTATCGCTTCTGAGCTTTGTTTGTCATGACTGCTGCAGTGAACACTAGCACTAGGTGTGAACCCACCAAAACACGTTCCATCAGTCAAACAGTGGTGCAGCATTTTCTCAGGCATCTCCAGTAAACTCTGTCAACGTCAGTCCATGCTGTTCTGGACATCTTCATCCTCAAAGCTTGAATGTCATTGATGGATTCGCCCGTTACAGTCAAGAGTCCGTTGTGTGTAAAAAGCTGTGAGTGTAAACGGCGGAAATCTTTTCACATTAACTGTGATCTCTACACAAAGAGTTTCCACAAATACTACTGGGAGCTGAAATATGCAGGACAACACTTCCTGTCTCAGCTCATTAATTAAGAGAATAATAATGCACACTGTTTGCCACTGTGGATAAACTCACCAGCCCACCAAGCCTCAATTAAATTATACAGTCATGGAATAACTTTGCTTCCCTTTTCACAGAATTATTTTTTAAAACTAGGCAAACTACCAGTCTAAAGCTAGGCTCCATCACAGTACAGAGAATGTTCTCACCAAGGTTCTCATCAAGATTTTCAATGGCATTAACCTCATCATACATCTGGTAAAGTTATTGGACCTTAGTGCTGCATTTGATGGAGTTGATACAGTAATACATAAATAGAAACAATGGCTGTGTCTCTCCAACAGGGACACATTTTGTATCCGTTGGTAGCTGTACATCAGAAAGTCTCCCAACAACGTGGGGAGGTCTGCAAGGGTTGTTTCTCGGACCTCTGTTATTTAATATTTAATATACTCCGTTAGCTGAAATCATTGAAACGGTTGCACGGTTTTAAATCACATGTATGCTGCAGATGCCATGATATATAGCTATGTCAAAAAGGAATACAGTTGAGTAGTTTTGCCTTGAACAGTGTGTTGAAACAACGAAATGCTGGATGATCCAAAATGTTCTCCGGTTAAATGAGGAAAAAAACTCATTCTTTATGAGGACAATGAGGAAACACGTAAACTCTGTGCTCACCTTAATAGTCTGTCCCTGAAGAGTAAAAAATTATAATAATAATCAAGCTAGGAGCCTTGTTACCCTGGATTCAGATCCACATTTCAGTAGTCAAATTAAATCAATAATAAAATACTCTATTTATCACCATCAAAACAGTGTGCATGCTTCTATCTCTAGCAGGCCACACTACTGAAATGGACCGGGCCTGTTGAAGACAGCAATCAGACCACTCCAGCTGAGCCACAAGTTCCAGGGTTGTAACGAGGAACCAGAACCACTCTGTATATAACTCGAGTTCCCAGATAACTACATTGGATGCACTGGAGTTTCTTACAGAATCAATTTCAAAATCCCATTGCTTGCCCATAAATAAACAGTGTCGGTCCAAGATGCTCTGAGTCAGCTGGTTCTCGATTACTGGCTGTTCCCCGTCAAAGCAGAATAAAGCTTTTAGCTGCTTAGAAATTGTCAGTAGAGCCAAGACTTGAGACAATGCGGACAATTTTCTAAACTACGTTAAAGACCTACCTGTTTACTCTTGCTTTTAACGCATTTTCCTTTACCACATTTACTGTTTGTATGCACATATCCATTGTTTTTACTACCTGTGCATTTGCCCATTTGATGTAATTGTTCTGAATTGAATTGTTTTGTATGGTATGTTTGAATGCGTTTGCCTGTGCACTATAAAGCCCTTTGGGTTGCCTTATGATATGAGCCATGTAAAGCTCACATGATGCCTCGCCTTGAGAGCATTATCACTGCAGCCGCCATTGTCCTGGTGGCTCTGAAGCCAAGTGCTCAGAACAGACCAGATTTGTTTTCAAATGAAAAGAAAGACAATGTGCTTCCTAGCCGTTCCCCACTGATGTGGTTGCGCTTGGAAAAACCAATCAACCACCAGTGGACCTGAGAACCGCCACGCCCCATTCAGCCAGAAATATGGCAGCGTCACGTTTCTCGGACTTTGTGATACACGCCTGCTTTCGTTCTTGCAAAAAAAACGAAACAAAAACAACCTGTGGTACTGCGGTACAACAGCGCAGTTGGCTGTTGGTGTTACTATGAATAATGAGGGGGAGGTGCAAATTAACTCATCGTTTTTTGGGGAATTATAAACCAGTGGAAAACCAAAATAAGTGGAAAGAATGTGAGCACAATCATTTGGGCGGGCAAAACAAGGTGGACTCAAGTTTAGGCCCGACAGCACGACGACATCAAACATTGACAAAGCTGAAGCGACTTATTTTTTTGATCCCTTCATCCACATTCAGATAGGATTTGGGGTGTTCATGTGTGCATGCGTGCCTGTTCCCTCATTCCTGAAGTGCCTGGACAATTTGTGCAGGAAGAGGCCCGCGTGTGTGTGTGTGTACACACACACACACACAGAATGAGATGGGGTAAAGGAATGACATGGAGACATTCCTCCAGAGGAGAGGAATGTCCCTCTATCCCTCGATTCTCTCACAACTCCACCGAAACGTCTCTCTCTCTCTCTCTTTGCTTTCCCATTCCTCCTCCCGGCCTCGTCTCCCGTCTGTCTCCCTCTCTCCCTCTACATCGTCACGGTGGAAGGATCACCTAGAGGTTAGGGCGTTGGACTCCAGGCCAAAAGGTTTTGGGTTCGAACCCCTAACGGCCACACCTCCTTCAGCCAGGCACCGGTGGCTCCCCGCTCATTGCGAGGGGCCGGGGGGGGGGGGGGGCGGGGCGTGGGCGCGCGGCGCCGTCTCCCTCGCCGTGCCCGTGCTGCTCGGTGCTGGGCGCTGGCGGCAACACTTTGAACGAAGGTCTGGAGGAAAACAGCCAGCCCTGCCAAGTGATAACAGGAAGGGCGAGCGAAATGCGCGTGACAGGGAAACTGTGAAGCGCTGACTCAGCACCTGAGAACCAAGGGAGCGGTGGCGAAAAAGCGAGCAGTCGAACGCAGGCTCAAGCTAAACTACGCTGGCACCAAACGGGCGGACATCAAGGGGATTCGGGAGTCAAAACGGCGCTTGCTAAGCCGTGAGGGGGCTGTTGACTTGGCTGTGACCGACTGTAAGACGCCCTTGTTTAAGTCCCGTAATCCTGCTCCACTGTCAGGAATACCCGCGCCTCTCGAAGAACCCTCTCCGGCCTCCGACATCAACAAAGCGCGGCGCGGCGACGTCTGTCCTGACGGCCCTCTGCTCAGAGACGTTGGCGTAACTACGGCCAAGCTTGAACGCCAAGTAGGCCTGTTACGATTTCTCTGGCTTTTCTTACCTCTGTGAACAAGCTCGACCACAGAACAGTTCAAAACGGAGGAACTCACAACCCTCTACAATTTTCTCATGAAAGACAAATAGCTCGACTGAACATAGCAGGCTGTTAACATCCTGACGCTGGCCTTGGCTTCGCTTGTCCACGATGATGCCTGGAAGACGGGCCCATAAAGACACGGGGAGCCATGGTGGGAAATCACCACGATGCGGGGAGAGGGGGAAGGCAGGGCGAGGTGGTGAGAGAGAGTGGCAGAGCGACAAAGGGATGACTCAGACCGATCGATTGTAAGAGAGAGGCAGACACAACAGACGGGATAAGCAGAATGTAAACAGTGACCTCATCACAGCGCCCAGCCGTTTGAGTGCAGCGTGAACGCCTCCAACCCAAAGGGGTCCGCACACAGAGCCGGTGCGGAGGTTCCCCCATCCCTGAGGGACGGGACCGGGAGCCCCGTGTGAAGAAGAGAACCTCCGCACGGCCGCGTCACCACAGCCGCACTCATTCGGCCAGTCAGAGAAGAAGAAGAAGAAGAATTACTCTTTTGATCCCGTGAGGGAAATTTGGTCTCTGCATTTAACCCAATCATGAATTAGTGGAATACACTCAGCACACAGTGATGGTGAGGCACACAGTGAGGTGAAGCACACTAATCCCCAGGCAGTGGGCTGCCAATGGCGGCGCTCGGGGAGCAGTGAGGGGTTAGGTGCCTTGCTCACAGGCACTTCAGCCGTTCGTACTGGTCGGGGTTCGAAACCGGCAAACCTCCGGTTACAAGTCCGAAGCCCTAACCAGTAGGCCGCGGCTGGAGTCCCGGTAATGCCACCGCTCCTGAGGCAAAGCGGCCCAACCAGCGGCCAAACCGGCGGCCAAACCGGCGGCCCAACCGGCGGCCCGCTTCCAAGCCCAGATGCCGGAATCCTCCTGAGCCGCCCGGCGGCCGGGAACAGCAGCAGCCCTTTGAGCGGCCGTCGGAGGAAGTTGTGTTTTAACAGACCGACGCATCGCGACCCCAGCGCTGCTCTCTCCACTCAGAGCACCGCAAGCAGCTTCGCTTGGCTGGTACACAGGGTCAGAGGTCACGCATCGCCACAGGGAACTATCTACTCCAGAGTGGGAAGCAAGGAAGGGAGGAGGAGGGAGGGAGGGAGGGAGGGAGGGAGGGATAGATGCATGGAGAGAGAGAAGACCACAGCAGAACACCCAAACCTTAACATTTCAAGTGGTGAGCAAACATAAAACGCAGCAGCATCAACTGCCTGATCTGGTGAATAGAATCCATTAAATACACAAGAGCCAACGCACAAACAAACTTGCTCGGAGAGACGACCGCAAAGAGAGAGGCACTCGTCAGAACCGAGAGAGCAAGAGAGAGACAAGAGTGCAACTATGGCAACCGTGCCGTCCTTCTCCTTTTCGCCTCCCAGACTCCACTCCGTTACGGGGGAGAGATGGCGCACGGGAAACCTGGACACGGCGGCGAGTCCCACACACGTCCCACAACACCCCCATGCAAACAGTTCAGCGGCCGCCATTTGCCCCACACCATTCATCACCGCCACCTGTAAACATGAGCAAGCACCTCCTGGTAACCAGCAGAGCCTCGGAGGGGGCCCTCCCCCATACAGGGAGCTCTCTGGTCAGCGCTGACACTCGCTCTGCTGCCGAGCATCCCACTGCCATGACGGTCCGTTCCCGATGCAAATGAGCCTGTCCACATTCATTGGTGGATGGGTGGATGCATTATGATGGCCTTTAAAGGTTAGCCCGTGTAGGCAGAAGTCTTACACTGGAGACATTAAGGGCAACGCATTGCACTGCATTGTCGTGCGTGTGTGTGTGTGTACATGACATTACACACCCACACACACACACACATGCACGCACGCACGCACACACTGAATGATTAATGGAAAAGGACTCTTGTCCGAGGGCCGAGCCCTGCATCATCATCATCATGTGTGGGGGGAGAAAAAAATGAATTGTTGGTGTGCATTGGATATGAATGAGCAACCGCATGAACAGACAGATTAATGGGAATACGGTCAGTGCATGAGTGTGAGAGAAAACATTTTCCTCAGCACCACATCACTCATTGAGGACCGAGGGACGCTGCGGATACAGTAACCATGACAACAAGGCCCAGTGCAGCGATGAATGGTGGTAAGAGGAGGAGGAGGGGAAGCACAGATGAATTAAGTATCTCCCTTTACAGCAAGTCTGCCATGCTATAGTGGGCTCCCCATCAAGGGTTATTGAAGATGTTTTAATGGGGGCGCCCGCCCACCCACAACCCACTAACCCCACCAACTAAATGCAGGCTGGACACCAAAAAGTCAAACTTTGGGATTTGATGATGTTCCACCAGCCAGCTGGCTCTCCACACACACACACACACACACACACACACACACACACACACAGCAAATGATGCAGGAATACGCTGTGGTGGTAATAATGAGTGGAGTGTGCTGTACCTGGTTGAGCATGGCACGACACTTCCCTTCCCCCTGGAGAGGGACAACGTACAGCACTGATGGCACACCTATGGTGCATCAGCGCATGTTCACACACAGACACACAACAAGATGGTGTGTGTGTGTGTGTGTGTGTGTGTGTTAGCCAAGGCTACGTTTCACAATAGGAGCAAGAGATTTACAGGCATGTTCCTCCTCTGTGGCAGGCGGAGTAATTAAGCCGTAAACCATCCACACACTGTGTGTGTGTGTGTGTGTGTGTGTGTGTGTGTGTGTGTGTGTGTGTGTGTGTGTGTGTGTGTGTGTGTGTGTGTGTGTGCGTGCGTGCGTGTGCGTGAGAGAGATCAAAAGGCTGCTCAAGTGCCACCGCAATCAGGTTTTGGGCGATGACGTACACTCACTATTAAAACACACGCACGCACACGCACACACACGCACACACACACTCCCAATACATACACTCATGCTGTGTTTTATAATTACTTGCAAAGTGGAGTTACAGTGACTTATTAAAGCCATTCAGAATCAGTGCACACACAGACATACACACAGTCTGCAGCGGTGAACAGGAACAGGGGCTGGTCCTAGCAATGGTTGTGAGTGTATTTTCTATTGGGTTAAAGGTTCACTTGCTGGCTGCTGTAATTTAGTATATTTTCCATGACACGCTGCTGGTTAGACTGCCATGCGGCAGTACCACAGGGGAAAACACTACATAAATTTCTGGGCACCAGACAGACCAAACAACATATTTTCCATTATTGATAAGAACATTGTAATGAATAATAATCATAATGCTGCATAATGCGAACAATGGCAATATCAAAATGTCACCAAATGTCGTTTGTCACGCATGCATCGACAATACCAAACACCCCCGAAAACAAACACCAGCTGAACTTTTTGAAGACAGCAGTGATGCCCTGACAAGTCTCTCCAGAAGTTTCCCACACCAGAAACTTTGCCGGAGCGAGACGGCGAGAAGGGAAGAGAACAGAGCATATGGTTCAAGGACGGCCTGCTAAACGAATCGTTAAATAGCCTGGCTGCATCACGACCACGAGACACGATGACCAATCAGAGCTCAGGAGCTCGGGAGTGGATGGAGAGGACGCAGGAGGAGGAGGAGAGGAGAGCAGCTCTGCAGTGAGAAGAACGCAGGAGAGAGCGCCCGGGACATGATGTATGAAGGGAGTTGAAGGAGGACATCTTCACACCTCACTGCCTTTTCTCATTTATACCCCCTGCGCGTGTGCGTGCGTGCGTGCGTGTGTGCCTGCGTGCGCGCACACACACAGAGTGCATGTGCGCGTGCACGCACGTGGATGTGGATGTGCGTGCGTGTGCAGTAGCAGAGATGAATGACGGTGGCCCCGGGCCAGTCACTTATCGTGGTGTTTAGCTACAGTAGCTTGAGTCGGTGACAACGCAGTGCATACAGTAAGTCACGATGTGTGAGTGCTATGGCCGTGGACAAATGAGTCACCCAAATCCCAGTTCTGCCGTCACTTCAAGGGCGGCAGCTATGTGTATTTACTGCTGTGATAGAGATCAGCAATGCGCACAGCAAACAGAAGTTAGACCACAAACCCTTTTAACAGTGACAAAGAGCATCTAAAACCAAAACATGTTTGAATGCAAAGTATAATAAATAACTTTAGAGAATCTAATGTGCTGAGGAAATGCACGTTTGTGAAGGCGACGGTGGGGAGAGTTTCACAGTGAAAGTGAAAGAGCCAGTGTGTTCTCCCAGGGCTGAGGTACCATTGTCTGCACCGGATCGCATGGGAGCCTGAAAGAAACACAAGGCCCATTTCTTTCTGCTGAGTAAGCGGGGGAAAGTTCAACGCAGAGACGCCTTTAAGGAGGGAAATGTACTGAGACATTTATTTTAAATAAAACTTTACTCTTTGATTTTGTTTGCTTGGTTTAGACAACACTGAGTGTTCTCTGAGAGAGACAGAGGATGAGAAGGCAATGATAAAGAAGAAATAGAGGAGAGACAGACAGACAGACAGACAGACAGACAGACAGACAGAGGAACAGAGAGAACAGGTTGAGGAGAGGGGTTTTCCCTCAACAGAGAAAATGAAAGAGGAAAAAAAGGCAGAAGAGACATAAGTAGAAATGTCAAAACCTTCTGCTGGTAATAAATCCCCGTCTCAACAGTGAGGCATCGTGATTTAAAGATCTCACCGAGTTAAACCCACTGAAGAAGCCCTTGCTGAGGGATGAAGACTCACACCCGGTACTTCAACCAATCAGCCAAAGGCACAGCCCCTTCCCCTGGCGAGGATGCTGTTGATTCCAGGGGCGGAGCTTACGGGGGGGCTGGGAGGGCGGTACTCCCCCGGCCCGGGTCCAGAGGGGCCCGGGAAGAAGAGGAGAGGGGAGCCCTTCCCTCGCCCCGGGCCCCTATACCAGACCAGTTAGGAAGGGGAGGCAATCCTCTCCCCCGGCCTGGGCCCAGGGGGAAACATATAATCAACCAATCAGAGGGGGTCAGTAAAATACCCCAACTGACCCGATTCAACACGAGATTATGTACCATCTCAACGTGGGGAAATTGCCATAATACAAATGCAGTCCCATTTTATTCCAATATGATGGAAACAGCACCTCCCGCAGGCGGGCTGGAGTAAATTCATGTTCACAACTACCGGATCTATAGGTTGTGCCCAGTCAGGATGAGTCATGGTTGGTAAAAACTTTACAAGGACTGACTTTAGTCATGTAGTTAAGTGTTAAATATTTAATAAAATGCTGTGCTGCATCATGACTGGCTTCATTTTCACTCTCACAGTTAACTTTACTACGTGCAAATTTACAAGCGGAACGCCGATATTGGCGCCAAATGTATTCTGGGTAAAAACGTCATTTTGTTCGTCCTCCTGGAGATGAACCTGACGTCGTTGTTAGCGATTCAGGTCCGCCAATACTGACAGCACAGTCAGGGAGCCAGATTTAAAGGTAGCAATTCTAACAATCACTATAGTCCTTGGGTTTGTGAAAGGCACTATATAAATCACACCTATTATTATTATGTTTTTGTTGTTCTCTCGGTTTGTTATACTTCATGTCCGTTTGATTAACATAACCGTGTGTCAAAAATGTGGTAATGCTTGTAAGCCCCGCTGTTGTGGGCATGAGCATGTTGTAAAGCGATGTTATTGTTGGAACTGCTGCCACCAATGTAACTGAGCGTATGGACGCCTATACAGACTATAAAATAAAAACACGGCGGCTCCGCTGTTGAACAGGACATGCGCTCCCTTATTACTCTTCTTCACTTCTCATTTTTTCGTCAATTGCAGCACACAAAAACATACACTTCCGCTCCACCCCTACAAAATAAACAGCCCACACTGTAAATGCTAAACCGGAAGAAACATAAATTGACCCTAAGATGTCTGCCCAAAAAATGGGTTACATTATCATGAGCTTTATTGGGTTTAAAGGGCCCGGTCATGTGCCCCGCCCCCGGCCCGGCACTGATTTGTTCCGCTGCTGGTTGATTCATTAGCAGTTAAACAGCACATGGTCAAGAGGAGAACGAAGACCGAGGCTGGCGCTGATTGAGGGACAACACCACACTTACCATCGTCAACTGCTGAAACGCACACTGGATCCAAGGCGGAGCATCCTGGAGCACCAGAACTAACCCAGGCCCCGCCCCGGACCTCTGCTCATTAACGGAGCAGAACCTGAGGCGTGTGTTCCCTCCCGCACACGCAGGCGCCATTGGGATCAGCACACGAAGCAGCAAGGCCCAACACAGATTCATATGAGCAACACCACAGTGGGCCATTAGTTTAGTGTGATTATTTGACCCGCTCCATTCTGCCATATAAACCCCATGGCCGTGATCCTCTCTCCTCACTCATGTCTTTGACGTCGTCGACGGCCCTGCTCAGCGAGTGAAGCAGCAGAATGAATCAGTCTCACTGTTTCAACAAGTATTGGTGCATTCATGTTACCTCCACCCAACGGAGGAGGACAGCTGATTCTATGGAGAGGTGCTACAAGTGTGAAGATGAATGAGTGTCTGTCTAATAAACAACCCCCAGAAGGCCCAAGGAGGCTGACATTGATTGGGTTTCACCACTGTTTCTTCATCAAGGCCTTCACCATGCATCAAATGTGATAGTGACGTATTCATTGTCAATTCTAAACAGGCTTAATAGCAGGTTAGACATTTGTGATATGGTGGGGTCATTTTCATTTTCATTTCATTTTCAGAAGAGAGCAAAGAGCAAAAAAAAAATTCTCAGTAAGAAGACTTATTGTCAGTGTCCACGTTATGTAGAACGTGTCATGTTGTCAATCCTTCAAACGCTATCCAACCCCCCCCCCACCCCCAAATAAATGCTTAATAAGCCATAAAGACACATAAAAAAGATAGAAGCATAACCCTTAACAGACACAGGGGGAACGCAGAGGGAGTGGCGATGATGTATCTGTTTGGTAATCTAGTGTCACACGTCGTATTCATCCTCAGCGAGACATCAGAGACAGAGAGCTACAATTACCCACATAGACACACACACACACTGTTTACACGTCACACACAGACGCCACGCTAGCCTGACCCGGGGAAAATTGCCATAGCCAAGCAATCATTTTTGGTGGTGGAAGCTTCTGTTGGAGGCAAAAAGCATGTTTGTGTGTACACACACACACACACACACACACACACACACACACACACACACACACACACACACACACACACACACACACACACACACACACACACACACACACACACACACACACACACACACACACACACACACACACACACACACTTCATGCTGCCCCCCCCAGCATGAATCTTTTACATCACAATGTGCTTGGCTGTGTTTGATGTCCTGTCCACAAATGCCACAGGCATTTTTCTTTTTTATCAAACTGCTTAATAATATTTCTGTCAGCAGAAGGGAGCTTTAGAAAAACACACCCCGTGACGCAGCACGTGTGCGTGTGCGCGTCTATGGGATGGGAGGAGGGGTGGCGGAACCCCCATCTGTGAGACAATGTCACCTCCAGGTGTGTGACACATTGCTGACATCAGCAGCATGATGCTGCATGGTTACCTCTTCCACTTCAGCCTAATGGCTCCCTTCTCAGACGGCACGTCAGAGCACTAATCACCTTAAGGGAGTTGTGCGCACTTTTGTGCTTGAATCTCAGGTACGCTTCAGAAGAAAAGTGGAGACGTGCTCACGCAAGCCCCCCCCCCCACAACGCTGAAGGAGGATTACATTGTCCCCTCAGAGAGACTGACGCGCGGACCCGAAACATATGGAGTTTCTCCTTCTGAACACTGTGGAAATAAACCCAAAAAAGGCGCCAAACTGCGGCAGTCACCATGTTGAGGCGTAGGGCCGCTGTCCTACATGCCACATTCTGAGGCCTACACACGCAACACTCCAAATGCTGAAACCAGAGACCATTCAGTCTGACAACAAATGCTTCATTTCCTCCTCTCGTCCTGCCCTGCCACCCCCCCCCCCCCCCCCCCCCCACCAGGCCCCGCCCCTTCCCCTCGCTCCTCACAGAGCCCCGCCCTCCCTTCTAAACCCTGCCTTGGAATTTAAAGGAATTTAAAGTGCCCAGCCGCGCAGGGCTCAGAGGCGTGTCCTAACTCTGTTAGCACAGGCTTTTCACCCTGCGCTCACCCCCACCGTACGGTACTGCAGGACCCAGTTCACACTCTGTCGCAAGATAGTAGAGGAGGGGAGGTGGGTCGGGGGGGGGGGGGGGGGGTTGACACTTTCCAGAACTGAGCGTGTTTGTGGAAGAGGCAGGGTCTGGCAGGGGACGATGGACACAAGCTGGAAGGAATTGGCAGGAATTCATTCCAGATTTCCAGTTAGGAAGGATTTCCAGCCAGATTTCTCTAGTATTTATTTAACCTCATTGAGGCAGATGAAGCCATGCGGAGGCTCACCGGCTTCATGGGAACGATGTTCAGATTCAGGGCAAAGAGCCTGCATTGTGCGCCACGCATGGGAAGGAAGTGGGAGCCGCCCGAAGCCCGGGTCCAGAGCCGGAGCAGCTTATTATTATTGTTCACTATGGCAACGGTGGTGTGGGATTCACTCCACCAGGAGGTAAAAGCAAAGACACCCCCCGGCCAGGAGTCAGGAGGTAAAAATGCTGCAAATCTCTGGCATCCACAAAACCACCAACCTATAGCGGGCTGTGGTGTAATGGAGACATCCACAGCTTACCAAGACAGGTTGCATCTGACATCCACTGTGGGACCGAATAAGGTAGCCATCCACCGATCAATGGACAGATCCCTCTAATCAAACTGGTCAGCAGCCACTGAACCCATGTTGAAGGAGAAGCCGCTGGATCTCTGACTGTTTTGTTTTCTGCCTGAATATATAGGATTGATGGATGCACCTAAGCATGAACAGCTGTTGCTGCAGCAAAAAAAGGAAGATTTCACCACATTGCCATGAAACCCCTACAGCTTTTCTCCAGCATTGAACATGAGAAGTGAATGACCTTGGATCAGGGTGAACGCGAGCCCTGAACCTGGATACCAGCGGTAGGGTGGGGCGTTCCAACAGATGTGGAGGGCACAGAGAGCCATGCTGTAACACGTACAGAGAGACACCCTCATTACACAAGCAGCTCTGCTCTCCACCCAGGAGACCGGCCTTTTGGGCTACTGCCACACATACATTTCAGTGTGAACCAAAGTGTGGCTTGATGTGTTAACAGTACCCTCCAAATAAACCTTGGAGAAAGTCCTTTACTCACGCCAGGTAGGAACAGGAACCTCCCTCGGAGCAAAGGGGACACAGCCGTCCCACTGTGCCTTGATCCAGACGCTTTGTGAAGGGCCAAAAGGTCAAGGGAGGTTGGTGTCAAGGGGCAGCAGGTGTGCTACCCGGAAAGATAAGGTATTAGAAAGAAGGGGGGGGGGGGGGGTCTGATGTAAGAAAAAGTAGTCTCCTTTCCCTCGCTTGCCTCTTCTGTCCTTTGTAACCATCAGGCTGTGTGTGGAGGGCCATAAGAAGGGGGGGGAAAGAGGCCACGGCACACAGGCGGGCCCTCGGACACTAATGGAGTGCTCCACTACAACACAGCAGCGCATTACACTCAAACTCTGGCCGTGTTCCCCACAGAGCCCGCGGTCTGGGGACGGATCCTCGTGGTAATGCTGGCTGACAGCGGGCGTCGCCCGGACCCGTGTCCTTGTGTTGTGTGTGCATGCAGGCTTTCTGGCCAGTCACCGCCCAACCCCCCCCCCCCCCCATCCCCCTCCTGCTACTTCAGGTTTCCTTTGCTCTTCTTCATCTTCCGCTATACAATGCGTTGTTTACCCACATGTACGTTTTCTTTCCTATCCTTTGGCACTGTTGACAGTTACCTAGCAACTAAGCAAATACTAATAATTAGACCAGCTCTTGTGATTTAAATTTTTTTTTTTTTCACATGCAGTGAAAACTGATCTCCCTGCCAAGAGATCGCGATGCTGACGAAGAGGGAGACGAAGCCAACCTCGGGATAATGCTTTGGGTCATGTGGCTCGATGGAGAGCCCTCTTCCAGTTTCCTTTGGAGCGGCACGCTCAATGCTTACACACCGTCATCAGTGTTGGTAGTGGTGCCTTTAAAAGTAACTTGTTACTTACAGAATTACTGTTACTTGATGCGTTACCTACTGACAAGACAAACTTGATAGAGTACCTTTGCGTGATCAAAAATGAATAACCGATAACAGATAACTGTCATTACTGATAACAGGGATGACAGATGCAATATTCCCTTCATGGCTCTTTATTAACAATTATGCTTGACTAAGTAAACCGAGGGTCGATGCGTGTAGCCTGACAAGATCATTCACCAGCTAATACGTTTAATGCAATTCAACTGCAATGAAAAAGTGTCATTATGTTCAGTACATGAAAGTGAATAGAAGGGTGGCACCTGTGATCTGACAGTGAACTAGACACTGGCACATCAGCACAGCTCACTATGAAAACTATGACGCACTGCCCCTGACAGCTTCCAGTGCACCACGTTTCATGGGGATGAGGACGAGACTTCCAAGGCTGAGAAGCATCTCACTGGACGGTGGTGGAGTATTGACTCCAAGAGAGGCATGCAGGCTAGTGTGTGTGTAGTGCATGCCTGGCCTGAACACTCAGCACCACATGGCTTGTCACTGTGCCAGGGACATGGGAAAGATGGGAAATAAAATGATGCAGCAAGACGACAATAAAGACGACAAAGGGAGTGGAGCTAATGTATTTATCATAGTGCTGCAGTTGGCGTGTGTGTGTGTGTGTGTGTGTGTGTGTGTGTGTGTGTGTGTGTGTGTGTGTGTGTGTGTGTGTGTGTGTGTGTGTGTGAGAGAGAGAGCGGTTGCCATGCCTACAACGTACATTCAGAGAGGCTTACAATGCCCCCCCCCCCCCCCCCCCCCCACACACACACACGGATGAATGCGGCTAACTTCTGCCATTGTGGAAATCACACACACACACACACGTCCTAAAGGTCAACAAATTGAACAGTCTCTTTCTCGCTCAGTTTCAAAACCGCCCATTACCATTATACCATACAAATGATACACAGTGCTCATTACATTCTATTGAGTTAGTCGTTAAGCAGACACTTTCATCCAAAGCAGCAGCAAACATGTTACTAATGAGAAGGCGCGGATGAGGCCCCCTGCCCAAAGACATGTCCACACAGAGCGGACATAAGATAAGATAAGATATTCCTTTATTAATCCCCCTTGGGAGAAATTTACATTGACCAGCAGTACAAGGGGATAGAGGAGTGCAATAGAAGACCTATTGAAGATAGAAGACATTTTGAGTGAGAACCCAGAACCGGTCAGATGAAAGTCGGTCGATCCAGACCATGCTGCTCACTGGAAGAACGGCCCAACACAACGCCACCACATGTTGATAGGGGTGGGTTCACACACAGACGCCTGCTGGCCGGTGATCAGAAAGATAATCCGGAGATGGATTAGTCACTACATCGGATGTCCAGCTACAATGTTATCAGAGAGCAAAACACACACACACACACACACACACACACACACACACACACACACACACACACACACACACGCACACACGCACACGCACGCACACGCACACAACGCACACAACGCACACAACGCGCACACACGGATTACGTGATGCGCTACGAGAAGCTTTCACTTATAGATTTTCCACAACAGGCTGAACTCCAGCGCGCCCCGGAGCAGGCGGCTCATCCTCACATGAGCGGCAGAGTGGAAACCATCACGTTGTACACATCTCCTCCACAGCCCATTCCCATCGCCGTGACTGTTTGTTTGGGATGCTGTAACCCCTCCCCCACTCTGTATTCCAGGACCCTCCTCTCCTGGATCCCGCTCCTCTGTAAAGCTGAGCTCCCAGCTCCGCGTGGCACCAGCTGTGTGCGCGCGAGTTCAAACGCAGCGTAGTTTGAACCTGACTTCTGACTCGGGTCAGAGTGTACGTGCTGGCGACATTCAAAAGGGTCGCCCCGGATCAAACGGTCCAGACGCAGCCGGGCGCCACGGGCCTCCAATGTTAGAGGACAGGCCGATGACACGGCCCCGGGCGCGAGAGACGGCCGCTAGCAACCACAATTTTTGGCAATTATTGGCCACGGGAAGTGAAATGTCCATTTTGGGCGTCAATGTTTCAGTGAGTGTGGACCAGCCTCACGTCTCTGCGCCGCGCAGCCCAACAACGACACGGCTTCAGTGTCCTGCGTTCGACGTGCCTTTAAGTGCGGACTTTGGCACCCTAACTTAAGACACAACTTGCATATAGCCGGTGCAGCGGCCCGCTGGGTCTTCAGTGAGGACTGAAAAAGGGCACATCACATGTTGTGAGTACTGTGTGTAACAGTTCAGCTGGGACTTCTAGTTCAGCTTCCCTGCGTTTCAGTTGGGACTTACAGCTTACATAGATAGAGTACCATTTATTATATTCAAATATTTGTATTGTTCTTTGTTCCAAAGGTCTAGCCCGTCAGATCAACGGAGAGCCCACTGCTCAAACAAAGAGGCCTCCTTATTACAAGATAAATAGCAGTATAAAAAACGGACCAGTCTAATAAAAAATTAAACGCTGGCGTCCGGTGTGGCGTTCCCCCCTCAGCCCCAGTGCTCCTCCGCTGCCACGCCTCCCTGCAGAGCGCCTCCTCTCTGGTGGCGTCCATCACTCCCCGGGACGCCGTGCGCTTGGCGTGCGTTTGGCGTGCGTCGGCAGCACACTGTCACATGATACGTCGTCTCCAGGAAACTGAGATTTCCTGCCGTTAGTAGTGGGTGTGTGTGTGTGTGTGTGTGTGCGCGTGCGTGTGCGCGTGCGTGTGCGCGCGCTCTGCTTACATGACAATCCTCTGTGCTTCTTTGTTCAGCGCCAATTCTGCGCTCTCTTTTTCTGCCCGCTTTAATGGATCAGCACACAGAACCTGAGCCGAGAGGCCGGCCGTGTGGCTCGCCCCTCATTTCTATGACAACAGCAAAAGCCGTGTCCTCGTTCGTGTCCATTTGAAGGGTTGTAGAAAAATCATAAATTATTCAAATGGAACATTTTCATCTCCTTCTGGCCAAGGGAGAGAGGTGGGTGGGGGGGGGGCCATTTCCTTGACAGGAAACCATGGCAACCCAGTGTTTCCCCTGCATGCATGCCTTGTGGTGCAGCGCCGGCACTGGATTACTAATGCCACTGCAATCAGCTGTGCAAAGACAATACACAAAATGTATGTATGCATGACATGGGCACCCCCTACTGCACCCACCCCCATTCACATCATCAGTCAATGGAGACATGGTGTGCGACAACACTGACAGCACACCAGTGTCACACAACAGTGACTTAATCATAGTATGCAGGCTACCCATTGAATGGCGCAGCACAGAAGCAACAGTGTAATGAAACCCTGTCGATGAGCCGGCGACAAATTGAGGACAGAGGACAGTATTTTAGCGAACATTAACGCCAAAATTTTGGCTTGTGCACATCCCCCAGGAGAACCTCACACACACCTCAGCTCACACAGAGTGTGTGTGTGTGTGTGTGTGTGTGTGTGTGTGTGTGTGTGTGTGTGTGTGTGTGTGAGTGTCCATCTTCAAGGACCAATCGATGAGGAGCTTGACAAAAGCCTCTGCATTTTGGTTTTCTGTGTCAACAGAACCCAGAAATAATACAACTTTTACAGATAAGGCATTAACATCATGGCTGATTAGCAGCTCAATGCATAACCACTGAAGACAATATTTTAAGAGAGTCTTGCGAGACAGGACATTTTGTGTCTGAATATGATGCATATGTGAATATATTGCTTTACACTATTAAGTTTTCACTGTCTGTTAAAAATGGTTAAAAAGAAAAGTCTGTTAATCCTGAGCTAGTAAAATAAAAAGGCCAGTTTTGCGTGTCCATAAAGACACATTAAAAACAGCATTGGCTTTCAGAATCCGCCACAGAAACACCTCCCTGGGAACAATTTAACGTGTCTGGCTACTACCGTTTTCACAGGAGGGAAAATCCATACAATTGCATCCCAGCCGACCACACTGAGCGACTAGAGGAATGGCTGGTGTCTGCATAGGAGGGCGTCGCCGATGGGTCGACGGTCCCCAGGGAGCACATTATGGAATAACATCAGCCTGTGTGCTGGAGTGTCAGCCTGCCTCTGGGGACCGCGTGTTAACACAATCTGCTCAGCGCTTCGGCTTCAAATCTCACCAGAGGCCATTTGCTTGGAATGATCACGCTGTAAAGCAAAGGCGCTCTCTTAGCTTCAGACTAAACGACGGGAGAGGACGGGGAAGAAATTACTAAATCAAATCTAATGACAAGCTATGTGTGGACTCAGAGTCAGTATTTGCCGGTGCGCTGAAAGATTGGAGAAAAAAAAAAGGATTTTCTTTCCCCCCCCCTTTCTCAGAACCCTGACAAATACTGACTGAGTCCACACACATGAATCATTCTTGTTTTGTTCTGGAAATACTAATTCTGCTTATCTAAAATTACCCTTTTGGTTAACTGTGGGTAAAACACTTTTATATACCGAGAGGCAGGTTCATTGAGAACAAAGCATGGCAATTGCCAAGTATAAAACTCAGGCAAGTGGAGACTAGAGGAGCATGAGACAAATATTCAGGTAATTTTTATGGCCGTGTCATCTGAAAACAAGGACCAGGGGCCAAATCAAATAGGGGTACTGTATGCAAAAAGTAAACAACACAATGTGGTGAGGGGGTGATAGGGTGAAAGAGGAGCGTGACAGCAAGGCAGAGCACAGCAGGAGGAGAGAGGACAGCGGTGGCGAGAGAGAGAGAGAGAGAGAGAGAGATTGTTAGCTGGCTCATTAGTCGTGGCGGTTATCTCCCGGGCACAGGGACTACACACCTACCACTTGTCCTCTGGTCTCTCTGCTCCTGCCCAATAAAAGTCCCCCGCCCACCCACCCCCACCCACCCCCCACTTAACGATGTAATGGCTGTAGTGTCACCAGCCTGGCCGGCTGGCAGAGCCATTACTGCGAGACATTGAGAGTTGTCGCCCAGTGCCCCGGCCCTATTTATGGACGTTGAAACCCTGCTAATGCTCAACAGTCCCCCTGGGGTACCCAGGTAGGTAACCCCACCCCTCCACCTCGTTGGCTTAATAACAACAACACCAGCCATTATCAGATTCCCAGCAATGTAGGAATAGCCCCGGCATTGATCACTTCAGCAGCCCGGCTGAGGCCTGGAGCCATCGGCGTCTGCAGACCCCTGTGGCACCAGCTACACCCACCACCACTCCTCACCCAAACCAGTAACATCTGATCCCTGGACATGCTGTGATCTATTATTCATCAGGCTATTTAAAGAGCCCTGACTCGCCTCCAGATTACACCAATGGCAAGTGCCTGATTATATCCCTTCTCTTCGGTCTCAAGTCCGTGGTGTAGGATAGTATATAGGGTGAGTATTCCTCAACCGCCATGCTGCATCAATGCAGGCTGGCAATGGGTCAAATCTGTAAGGCCGGGGAGGTTGTAAATTGGACAACATATTAGTGGCATTAGCAACACCAGGGCAAAGAGGTCCGACTCCTTGAACAATGTGAAACACTTCCCATGGCCTCATTTATGTCACATGCATGTTCAAAGGAAACATTACATAAGCCTTGTTGTATACTACAGTGTTTACTGTTATGCCACAACCATATGTATATGTTATAAAATAAGAGCCTTTCAACATTGGCAGTTTTTCCATTTGCCACAGCTGTTGTGGGCGAGCTAGACTATACACATTTTTAAAAAAAAAAGTCGTCATTCAACAATATTTTTTTATTTGTTGACACTTATAAACACACAGTGGAGGTTGCAAGCCACTTCACGCGAGAGCCAGACGAGAGAGAGTCAAAAAGGCAAGCCGAGTGGCAGGGCCCATTCAGGGCCCCCGTGAGCCATGATCAGAGAGAAGGGTAAAAGGTAAGGGGGGCATTTAGCACACACTTTTCTCCAAAGCAACTTACAATTGGTACATTTGTGGGGTTTTGACATGTGGACAGTTTGGAGGAGGAGGATCAAGGGGATCGAACCGCCGACCCCACGGTTAGTTGGGTCGGTGTAGGTAGGTAGTTAGTCTACCTACTGGGCTACTGCCGCCCAGAAGGAAGGCATGCAGGAGACACTGGACGCCATATTGGGGGTCAGGGGGGGCAATAGGGGTCGGAACCCCCCACCCCCAAACAGTTTTATCACAAGTGTCGCCATCCTCCACTTCCACAATACCTGTGTCATCAGGTTGACTCAAAAACCAAAGTCGTTCTTTTGCATCAAGCCATGTTCCTTTAAAACATGAAAACAGCTAAAGCTCCGGCCATCCATAAGAGACAATACGTCACCAAAATGGCTGACTCATGGAGTGTGCGAGTGCGCTGTGCGATGTGTTAACCGAGTGACCGAACAGAGAGTGCACTGTGTGACCTGTGGGGGGCCTCTTCTCCCATTGAGACAGACGTCATAAACAGCAGCCCCAGCCGCGGCATCTGCCCAGCACAATGACAACATTAAACCACGGCCAGCTGATCACATGGGGGGGGGGGGGGACCTCAAACACAGCCACTGCATGGGCCTGCACTCTCACATACACAACTACCAAAGCACACACTCAAACACTAAGGGCTAATCCAGCCCCCCAATCCCCCAATTAAGAGATGAGCGTTTACCCATTCATTGGTGGCAAACAATTATAGCTTGAGGAGAATGTCAGGACAATCCAGTCCATTAAGGACTTGAAGTCTACGTAACTGAAGTGAACTTGTATGAAGTGAAATGTGTGTGTGTGACGGGCGTGTGTATCCCGTGTAATTGTGAGATGTGTGGGTGCATGTGTATCTCTGTATAGTAGCGTGTGTGCGTGTGTGTGTGACCTCTTACCTTGACTGCGGGTGTGACTCCATCCTCAGTAGTGCTCTGGCCATTCTGCAGGGAAAACACACACACACAGTCAGTGTTAGAGAGAGAGTGTGTGTTTGTAAAAGCCACAAGTAGAGCATGAGCGAGAGAGACACATATATACAGTGGGTAAGATTGTGTGTGTTTAGGACACCCCGCAGGGCATTGGGAAGCACACACACACACACACACACACACACACACACACACACACACACACACACACACACACACACACACACACACACACACACACACACACACACACACACACACACACACACACACACACACACACACACACACACACACACACACACACACACACACAGGGCTAAAGCGCAGAGACAATTCCCAGAGTGTGTGGGTGGTTGCTCTCTAGCAGGGCTCCAGTGTGCTGGCAGACACAGTAATACAAGGCTGACACCGCAATGCCCACTTCTGAGCCACTGCCGAGTAGGTTAGTCTATCCAGAAAGAAAACAACCACACAAAAAAAAAAAAAAAATTACCAAAAAAAAAGAAGGAAATATTGCCAAAGCGTCACGTTAGGTTTTGCGTAAACAGAAGAACAGAGCTGTGGTGCCGGCCCTGACGTTTCATTCACTGTGGTGCACCTCGGTGGACGTACACACTGCAGCGGGACGCACAGAGCTCGGGGAAACGCACTGGGAGGCCAACAGGAAGGGCCGGCAGCCGGGACACGGAACACGGGGATTCCCCCCCCCCACCCCCCCTCACCCCCCACCACCACCACCACCACCACCACCACTGTTTTCGGTTTTGCTTCTGACGTTTCTCACTTTGATTGCAAAACATAAAGCGATATCAAAAAAGGTGCTCCGGAACCCCCGTCTCCATCCTTGATATCCCGAGCCGGTGCCAAGGATTATGTTCTGGCGGGCCGCTTGTTTGTTTGTCGGGGAAAACGGGCCTTTTTATGGATAACTACAAGCCTTGGGTTTAATACGGGGAGCGACATTTAAATACAAAATGCATAATACCACTCTGCCCGAGCACTCGAGTTAAAGAGCCCCGATTCAGCGGGTTGCGCTGTTTAACCAAGTACCTGAAAAATACCCCATCTGATCGCCTGCCAATTGTATCAGTGTAGTCTGTGAGTGCACAATTGGATCCTAAGTTCACTGAGACAGAGACATTTACCCTCATGACTAAACTCTTCTACCCCCAACACTCCATTATTCACTGTGCACTTTGTTCTGCGATTCTTGGCAATAACCCCAAGCTCCTTTACTTCCTTGTCACACACACACACACACACACACACACACACACACACACACACACACACACACACACACACACACACACACACACACACACACACACACACACACACACACACACACACACACACACACACACACACACACACACACACACACACACACTAGAGGCAACAGTGACAGAAAGCAGCACTCAAAGACCCCGTGCCAAAAGTGGAGGGACAGAAGAAACACATGCAAAATTTTTTATTTTTTTTAACTATATACAAAGAGGAAGAGGGAACCACAGGGCCAACAATTGTGATGACTACACAAACATCCAACGCTGAGCAGGGGCTGTCTTGCTCGCAGACACGTGCCTTGTTCACTCCATCAACGACATGACTGTAAACTCTCTTGCTCCGCGCCGATCAATTACCTCTATTTGGCAAACAAGCTGAATGAGCTTAGCTTGTGTTGCAGTCTGACTGTGCAGCGCTGCTCTCAGCACAGGGTGTGTTGGCCTCCGTCGGTCATAAATGGGTGAAAAGACCATTACGTCGGCGTGATGAGGACAGGCAGCGTTAAAGACCCTCTTGGGAAGGGGGATGGGTTAATCGCGGGCACAATTTCTTTCAAGTGATGATTTAGGAACTGCAAAACCCAAATGACACTGATTTTTTTCAAGTAAGTCAATATTTGGATATTTTTCTCATCACACTCCATCATCCTCCTATATTGAGAGGTGTGTGTCTGTGTGTGTGCGTGTGTGTGTGTCCTGAAAAAGTTAACCGCAAGGGTTGGCATGCTGACGGCAAGAATGTGCCAGTGGTGTGTGTGTGTGTGTGTGTGTGTGTGTGTGTGTGTGTGTGTGTGTGTGTGTGTGTGTGTGTGTGTGTGTGTGTGTGTGTGTGTGTGTGTGTGTGCATGCGTGGTTGGAATGTTGAGGGCATGCATGCTGAGGTTACCGTTCCACATGTTGCAGCTTCATTAGCTGTGGCTGACTGCTCCACGTAGCCCCAGTCAAATGGCGCACTCCCTCCCACGAGCTACCTCGACATGACTCCCTGGCTGCCTCTCGCCACAACTCAAATGGATGGGCAGGCGCGGGCATTTTTTCCAATACCTTTAAATGTCTGCTAATCGTGTATGCAGTAGTACGCATCTCTCTCACACACACACACTAATGGTGTGGGGCTTATTGATGACAGACTTACTGTAAATAGATTTATACACAAACCAATTAAACAAACGTGTGTGTGTGTGTGTGTGTGTGTGTGTGTGTGTGTGTGTGTGTGTGTGTGTGTGTGTAAGCTATAGAACCGCTGGGGCTATTTAAACATGTTGAGGTACCGTGGATAAAACCCAGATCTTGTTGTGAGGATGACTGGTGACCCTGGAATGTAACTAGGCAACTGTACCACACACACACCCACACACACACACACACCCACACCCACACACACGAAGTGAGATGTAAGCCTAATGAAAAGTAAACCTAGTGGAACATTGGGATTTCATTACAGCACCAATTCTGACGCAAATCAAATTATTATTACGCGTTACAAACTTAATTAGTATAAAACTACTGGGAAAACCAATCTGGATCTGAACTTCTCATGCTCAGCGTCGTGGTATCCCCTCCCACACAACCCGGTGCACCTTCCCAGGTGTTCTCCAGCTCACACCCAAGATTAGCCGTTACCATGCCAATGCACTACACGCAAATAGAGGCACTATGCATAAGTACACTCTTTCGCACCACTCCCAACTCTCGGGTTAGATAATGGCACATGCTGCGTTTGTTAACCCTTTCCTATCCACTACACACACACACACACACCTTTCACTTTTAGGCGTGTACAGTCCTGCGCGGCGTTTCTTAGAGAACAGAATTCCTGATAGCTCATCGGGAACACGGAAGCAGCAGAGTATCAGAAGAGAAAAAGGACTCCAAGTTTATGCAAGTTTCTGACTTTAAGACATTGTAAAACACATCGTCAACCTAAAAGGAAACAGTGCAACAGACTTTTCTTCTATAAAAGCTGAAGGAAGCCATGAGTACACAGGGGGGACAGTCACACAATGAGAGCTCCTGTGAGACAACAACAACAAACCACAACACTACGACCCAGATGCCAACCAGAGGCCACGCGGTCGGCGGCCGCTCGGCTCAACGTGTTCGTCAGATCACACCAGAGGCCTCGTGGTCGCCATGGCGCCGCTGACTGAGGTGCAAATTAGACACCTGTCATGGTGAGGCACCACAGGCGAAGACAGTGGTGATCCGCACCGGCGTCCTTCCAGGACTCCTGTCCTTCAGACCTTCAGTCTCTGTGTCCCGGCCAGAGCATCAGACCCACACAGAACACCTTCATTTCACACCGCACCTTCATCGAGGTCCATCTCCTCAAAAGGAAGCATGTCTGGTCTGTCTGATTTGTGTCTTATGGGATGCAGCTGGCTGTCATGCTGCTGGAGTGACAAACTGGGAGTGCAAGGAAGGGGGACAAGAACCGCCATGGACAGCTAAATGGCCCGGATCCCAGTCTGACGGACGGTGGTGACCGTGGAGAGGAGTAGTCCCTCACTGACACCAACACCAGCACAAGTCGGAGTGGACTGGCACTACTTGGACTAGCCTACTCGTAATCCTTACAACGGCATGAACATCGTTGTGATTCAAAGTCTTGGGGGTTGTATATTTATATGTGTGAAATGCAAAATGAGTAGTAGTTGCACCCGTAGTGCATTTCATTTGAGTGTGAAGACAGAGGAAAGAAGGATGCCAAGAAGGAGAACATAGCTGGTGGCGCCCATTAATCCTCTGCTCCAATCTGAAGGGCTGATTTACGATGAGAGAGGAGATATGTTTAATTGAATGCAGCACCGGGTATCAAAAGCCAGAGACGCGCGCATAACAGGGTTCATCTGTCGCTGGCTCCATGTTACTCTCAACAACACACAATGTGGAGGGAAGCGCCACCACAGCGAGAGGCCAGATATCTCTTTACATGAACGGGAGGGGCGAGCACAAAGAGATTACATCTCAGAGCAGTCTGCACTGCATCAGGTTGCAGTGAATGTGTTTCAGCGGCCACTCAAGAGGGAAAGCGCACATAATCTAATGTAGACATGCTGGGATGGCTTTGAACAGGGCAGAGCAAGAAGGCATGCTACTATCTGCATAGAGGGAGGGAGGGAGGGGGGAGAGAGAGAGAGAGAGAGAGAGAGAGAGAGAGAGAGAGAGAGAGAGAGATGCAAGGGAAATGGAAATGCAACTCAGAAAAATGCTATTCCAATCAAGGGTTGACTTAGAATTCATATATATTCTCAAACTACAAATGCAGAAAAATATGCATACACTATGAAAAATTATGAGCTAGTGCACTACAAGACTAAACAGAGCATGGATTGTATTCAAGCAACAGGTTGACAACCATTCATCATTCTCCTGCTGAATCAAATGTCTTGATTGTCGGGTAATTTGTCAAACAGTTGCGATGCATAGGTTATTCATTGTCATTGCCACCTAAAGCAAACTATGGAATTAGACATATATATCACGACAGTAAAGCTACACTAAAGGCCTAGGCTTTGTAGAAGTAAATCAATGTAATGGACTGAATGGTAATCAATGCGCGTAATGCATAAATTGATTAAAGATACACAGATGCATGAGATCATCTGTTGCTATCCAGTATATAACATTAAGGAGAACAAATAAATAGCATGTATTGAATGAGTGTACGACTTGAAACATGCAGTTCCAAAGGGGAAAGTTTTGGCCTATTCGAAGTTCCTGTCTCCTGAATGGTGAGCACTAACCATGCGGATAATAAAGGGCCTACACAGGTTTGTGCACGTATGTGATTTTAAACAATAGGAGAGAGTCGAACCATTCCTCGTTCAAATGCTGATCACAATGTGTGGCATCGGGCAGCATTCCAAAGGGAAACACGTTTCTCTATATGTTGGGGTGGGGATATTGCACTTGCCAATGAGGTGAAAGTTAAAACAAAAAAACAAGGACACAAATCTTGAGGGAAATCTCGCGGCCAGAACATGTTGCTTGATCGTTGCCTTGTTAATACCGATTGAGCCTAAAGTCAAAAAGGAAACTTATGCCTATGGAAGAGCATTCAATGAAAGACGTATACTCATTTCACCTCATATTACCTCCGTTTCCAGCTGCACAAGTTCCATCGTAGGCCATGGCTCGGAAATCTGTGCAAGGGGCATGTTGGCAGAATGTCTCCCTGGGCTTCAGTAATGCGGTTCAAAAATCAGTCCAGACTTCTCCTGTCAAGTGCAGTTCAGATGGATCCTAATTAGGTCACAAGTCCAAGCGCGCAGAATTGACAAACACCCTGCCACAGAAGCCAAGCAAAAGGGGGGGGTTACAAACAATTGTAAATTCCTGTATAAAGGATGTCGTCGACGGGGCACCGTCTTGAAAACACCACCTTAAGGGCAAGCGACCCGTCGACTGGCGATGCAATACAAAAGGGGCACAAGCAAATAAAGCCCGGCTTCACAGGTATGCGAGGAGTCCTCCGCTTTGACAAGAGCAGTCCGCGAACACTGGCTCACAAATCTGGACGTCTCGCTGATACTGAATGAAAAGAGCACTTCTCCGTGCAACAGACAGAATATTCCCACCTGTTTTTTCTCTCTCTCAGGATTTATATATTGTGCTAATAGGGAGCGTCGACAGCAGCTACACGAGATCCCCCTGCAGTGGGTTACGAGCCGAGGCGGGTCGGAACCGAGCGCGAAGTACGAGAAAGACGCGCACTCGAGCTGCTATTGGCAGACTGCAGCGTGTTTTGTTCCAGCCCACTTCGGTGTTTCGCCCAGCTCGACCTGCTGCGCCATCGCCTGGTGGATGCCAAAACTGCAAATACGTAATGTTGCCGATCATTTGAATGGAAATTCTGCTTATGGTCGCAATAGATGCAACATCTTATGTTGCCGATTTAGCATTCGAATAAAAACGTGTTCTGATACAACATCGCCATTGTGTTCACGTGGGTGACAAAAACAAAAAAGGTGGTCAACTTAAAGAGCTATACATTCATGTGATATGGTTTTCATTGATGATACGTCTACAATAATCTTTGTAATGCTTGGTGATGTAATGCACTTACTAATTCATTGATGAATGTTTTTCACTCTACACTGGCTTTGGTTACCATGGGCAACTAGAGTGCATCAAACCACCCCAGCAAGACTGAAACCCATTTCTGATTTTGGATCAAACATGAAAAGATGCAGTTGTCTTTTGTAAATAAAAACAGCTTTCTTTCAAACAAATGTGTGACTAACGATATTTTTTCTGACCACAATTACATCCTATTTACTATTCAACCATCCAGGGGAATTAACTTTTGGATAGCTTTAGGGTCAAGGAGTAGGCTCTAGAATGCAGGTAGAACCCAGAGCCAGAAGGGATCCTTTCAGCAGGGTTGTACCTTCGAGGAAATACCCTTGCACCTTGCTGTTCCATGTGTGACAGTCTGTCACCTAGGGGGTAGGTATTTAGACTTTGAATCAGCCAGTGAAAAAGCAACTATGCATGTGCCTTATTTGCTCGTGCTCGTCCTTTGCAATATCACACACCAGGGAGCCACACAACTATTTACCCAGCCATTCAGTTTAGGGGGCATTTTCAAGACATCAACTAGTAATGGATGGTTGGCTCAATTCTTTTTTCTTTAGGATGTCCGTTTACACAGAAACCGGGCTTCTTTAGTGTGCTGTTTGTGAGGAATCCATGAAAGGCGGCTAAGCGGGCGTAAGGCAGGGGGTGAACGGGAGAGGGAAAGCCACCTCAGGGACACATTAGCCACCATACAGTGCATTTGGAAGTCAAAGACGTCCCCACAACTGTAATTAACCCTGGGGTTGTCTTTCTTGTTCTGCTCCTTTTTGACGGATAAGCAGTTGCACTGTGTAACCATAGTAACCTCCGTAGTAGCTCATAACCCTGCGATGTCTCGGTGATTGAACGTGACAGAACCACACAGCCCCATTCATCTCTTCGTCGCCCTCTTCTCGTCTCCTATAGCTTCTCTTTTCCTCAGCACTCTTCTCATCCATGTCATCCTCCATTCTGTTCTATATCCTCTCCTCTCTTATTACTATCTTCTATTTTATTTCTCCTCTCCCCCACTTTCCTCTTCTTTACAATTGACTGTGTTCACTTATGTACTCTTATAGTATATCGTGCAAATGCTAAGATGGATGCCAACTCTACGGTGGGTGAATGCCAGATACCCAGCATGACCTGCACATTCAATAAGATTTGCTGTTCAGAAATCAATGAAGCGAGTGAACAATAAAGTATATTAGCCACAGTAATAGTCAGCACAATACAGGACCATATGAAGGGCGTATAAAGGGATGACAAGAATATAAGATGGATGAACAAAAACAGACAATCTCCATCTCCAAAAATGCAGTGCTGTATACCGTAATGGTATAATTTGTATTACAAACATTGCTGCTTGATTTAAGACAGGAGTCTCTACGTCACCTTTTACTCTAGTAACGTCATTTTAGGTGACAGTTGTGAGTCAGAGGTGTCCTCCAGCCAGCGACTGTGACTGGGGGGTGGGACATCCTATCATGCCCTGAGCGGAGAAGTGAAGGATTATGGGTAATGTGACTCAGCCCAGCGAGTTATTCATGCACACAGGAGAGCGAGGGTCCCCTGGCTGCCACGGCTATTTTATGTTGGCTTTTGGCTATTGGCTGACACTGTACAGTGTGTGTGTGTGTGTGTGTGTGTGTGTGTGAGTGTGTGTGTGAGTGTGTGTGCTTGTTCGTTTGGGACAGAGTGAGCATGCATGAACGCCTAGACCTGGATGCTGGTGTGTGCGAGCATGTGTGTGTGTGTGTATGAGAGAGAGAGAGAGAGAGAGAGAGAGAGAGAGAGAGAGAGAGAGAGAGAGAGAGAGAGAGAGAGAGAGAGAGAGAGAGAGAGAGAGAGAGAGAGAGAGAGAGAGAGAGAGAGAGAGAGAGAGAGAGAGAGAGAGAGAGAGAGAGCGCATAAGTCATGAGTCCCTAGGCTTGGTTGCATGTGTGTGTTATTGTCTGGGGCATCAAAAGGGCTAGTATAACTCAGCTGAAACGTTATATCATTTGATTTGGACACTAAAAAGACAAAAAAGATTAGATAAAAACAACATCACACAGATTTGTTTTAAATTCCATTTTAAACCGGAGAAGGAGTCTGGGATAAGATAAAAGAGTGAATAATGCATAGCAGAGCTTCCCTCTGGAGATACACGACACAACATTATTAAAATGCAAATACATAGCCTATAGCACAGTGTACATTATAACAACAATCTGTCATTGCAGTGAATTGCTTTGCCCCTGTGAATATTCATAGCGTCACAAAGCTATCTTCTTTGGGACCCTTTGAGCAAGGTACTGTGTACATGATTAAATGTGTGTGTGTGTGTGTGTGTGTGTGTGTGTGTGTGTGTGTGTGTGTGTGTGTGTGTGTGTGTGTGCACCTGGCTCCATACCAACAACATTAAGCTAATTTCGGAAACGGCTGTGCTACAAAATGACAATTGCAGAAATCTTTGATATTGGCTACTTTTGACCCTGAGCAACTACAATTATTTTTGGACAATCGGAAAACATTAGGACATACTTGCATGCCCTTGGCCAAGAACATCTAATGAAAACTAAATATCTGTTTCCTTGTGTTAGAGGTGAACATGTCTTCTATCTTTTGACCAACATCCAGTAGAGTTGAGATAATCCTGCATCGACTAAATATCTGGGACTGTAGTCTCACCATCTATACCACAAAATGTTAAATCTACCAGGATTACATTCATGAATCGATATGGTGGGGGGAAAAAAACCCACCAACATTGATGCAGTACAAAGTCAACAACTGCTCGAGTGAGTCGGAAGAATGTTCACTTGTTACTGAGATATGCTGTTTGGTAAAAACAACATGTTCAGACTTGCGTCAGCTTCCTTGGTATTTGGGCAGGGCCATTGGTCTAACAACCGCAGCCCGCAGCACGAGCACCGTGCGCATGATTAATCCACAGGGCGGATTAATACATCACATTATTGATTTTTTCCGCTGGTGTTTCAATCGTCAGGTACGGCTAACTCGATGGCCACAAAAGACAGCTAAAGTGATTGTCTATCGCACCGGCGTAGCTGTGCGTGTGCTCTCGCTGATGCAAATGGTTAAAGATTTAATGGAGCCATCACACGACAGTAGATAGCCGCTAGTTTTGTTATCTCAAAGCTGATGGAGGGAGGGGGGTGGTGAGGAAGGGACTAGGGTTGGTTTATGGGTGACGGTCCATTGTGTATCTGTGTGCTCTAGCTGTGTTCCCTCGAATCATCTCTACTGTATCCTACAGAGGGCACCGTGACCCTGTCACTTTTGATAAATCACAGTCTCTAAACGCCTTTGCCGCACCTTATCAGTAGGCTAAAGATAGGGTGTGTGTGACATCAGCTAAAAACTGCTAGAAGGGACACATTTTGAAAACCTTAAGTATGCAATACCAGAAAATTGAAACACTGTATGGGTTTTACATGGGGATGGTTTTAATAAATAAAAAATAATAACATTGCAGGTATGAGGTAGAAAAGGGGGTTCAATTTCAGACATCTTTTTTTTTCTTTTATATGAAGCATTGCCATTAATCCAACTCACAGAGACTATGAAAGAGAAGTTTATTTCGGCCCTCGCTCGTTCTACTGCTCCCTGTGGGGTGAAAGGCAGGAGCAGCAGGGGGTGCCAGATATGAAAGGGTAAAACTTAAAGAGCTGACCTTTCCGGCCAGCGTTGCTCTTTAGTACTTTCAGGGCACACGGGCTATACTGTAGCCTACCTTGGTGTATACTTTTTTGGTGAGTAACCACACACATGTTGACAGGCTAATAAATATGGCCATGCATTTTATAAAAACCGTTTGTAACGTTCAGTAGTAGGCCTAACTGAAATGCCTATTAGATGTTATAAATAATAAGATGGCAAAACACGCGTTTGTATTAGGCTCTAGCAAAAACGATGTGCCCTATTAGCTTTAGTAAATACACACTATTTCATCATTTCCCGTATGGACAATTCTATAGGCCTAGGCCTAATATTATTATATTGTAATCGGTTGTTAATAATAATTGTAATAATCATCATTGCTATAATTGTTTAAAAATACATAATTGTTCAACTCAATTAGCCAACTTGATTGCAATTCTTATTAGGCCGAACTATGCAAAGTAATAAAACATTCATAGCAGCTAATCACTTGTAAAAAAACAAAAAAAACAAAACAACAACAACACAGTTCTTTGAAAAGATAAGCATCCCCGGGCTATGGGTCGGTTTGGGAAAGAGGATTACAACAAACCCGAGCTTTTTAAAAAAAAAAAAACGACTGCAAAATACCAAACCTGATGCCAAATCCCGCAGTCCTGTTCCGACAGCCCCTCAGGTGTGAGGGGGGCCGACTCGGCCTGACAGCTCCACTCGATTGGCTGAGGCTCACCTGGTGAAGAAGGTGGAGTACCATTCGTCATCGTCGAAATCAGAAACAACTTTTCCTACTTCCAGCGATCCCGACGAGTAGAGCTCGGCGAACACGGCTTGGAAGTGAACGACCAGAGTCTCCAAAAGGACTCCCAACATGGAGTCGATAATGTCTTGGAGCAAGGAGAGAGTCGACGAGTGGCTCAAAGGTGAGGCGATGTGTGCTTTAGCTTACTGGCTGATCGCTTTATAGGTATTTTGGGCCGTACGGGTGCCTAAATAGTATCCTGCCGCCGCGCAAATCCTCTTGGAAAGCTGAGGTGGAATGAGGAAGTAGTGCTGCTCTCAAATCTTATAATAACCACCACCACAGTTCCACCGAAAGTGTCACCATGCAAATCAAACTTGCTTCCAAAACACGCTAACGGTTGACACCCTTCAGTTACAAGGTTGTCAACCTTATAACTGAAGGTGCCCGAATCGACATTGTGTAGTAGTTGTGTAAGTTTTATGATTTATAGCCATTTTACTGAGCGCTGTTGCCTCACTAGCGAGTAGAAACAAGATCACCTGTGTCAGTGGTGGGGCGGTGCGCGCACTGAGCTGGAAGCAGAACGGAGATACTTTGTACAATACACTTCTATTATGCGATTAGGAGATGCTACGAGTAATTAAACATTCGTAACACATCAGCTGCAACCTTAGGATGTTATTCATGTTATTTATAAGGCCTGGCCTTGTTACTTACTTATTACTACTGTTACAAGGATAGCGTAATATTTTCACGTTTTTCCGATTCATAGAGATTATAATGGCATAGCATGACTTGGTTAGTAACATTCTTCTTCTAATGATTAGGGTGGATTATGAAACTAAAACAAACTAAATGGAATTAAAATCTAACTAACTATCTAACTATCACTACAGGTTTGCTCAAAATGGAGGATTTTGTGGACATGCACATGATGATTTATGCATTGTGTGTGTGTGTGTGTGTGTATGTGTATATCAATGTGTGTGTGTGTGTGTGTGTGTGTGTGTGTGTGTGTGTGTGTGTGTGTGTGTGTGTGTGTATGTGTATATCATGTGTGTGTGTGTGTTTGTGTGTGTATGTGTATATCAATGTGTGTGTGTGTGTGTTTGTGTGTGTATGTGTATATCAATGTGTGTGTGTGTGTGTGTTTGTGTGTATATGTGTATATCAATGTGTGTGTGTGTGTGTGTTTGTGTGTGTATGTGTATATCAATGTGTGTTCGTGTGCTTGCGCGTGCATCCGTGTGTGTCTGTGTGTGTCTTTAGGCTGGACGCCCCTCTCCAGCAGTACCTGTGCTCTGACTGGGAGCTGTCAGGGGACGACCTGCTCCAGCTGACCTCTGATGACCTGCAGAGGCTGGGGGTCCACAAGATCGGACACCAGGAACTCTTTCTGGAGGCGGTGGAGAAACTGTGCTTGCTGGTAAGGGCCGGCATGCGTGTGAAAGGGCTGTGAAGGGGTGATTGTCCATATTGTGTGTGTGTGTGTGTGTGTGCGTGTGTGTGTGTGTGTGTGTGTGTGTGTGTGCGTGTATGTGTGTGGTGTGCATGTGATTTGAGAGATGTGTGTGTGGTGTGTGTGTGTGTGTGTGTGTGTCTGTGTGTGTGTGTGTGTGTGTGTGTGTGTGTGTGTGTGTGTGTGTGTGTGTATGTGTGTGGTGTGCATGTGATTTGAGAGATGTGTCTGTGCAGGTGCGTGTGTGTGTGTGTGTGCGTGTGTGTGTGTGTGTGTGTGTGTGTGTGTGTGTGTGTGTGTGTGTGTGTGTGTGTGTGTGTGTGTGGTGTGCATGTGGTTTGAGAGATGTGTCTGTGCATGTGCGTGTGTGTGTGTGTGTGTGTGTGTGTCTGTGTGTGCGTGTGTTTGTGTGTGGTGTGCATGTGGTTTGGGAGATGTGTCTGCAGGTGTATGTGTTTTGTGTGTATAACAACAGAACAGAGATGGTTATTTCTGGGAACATTCAGGGGAACCTTGGCTGGTTGGCATCCCAGCACCATGGGCTGTCAGACTGCTTGACTCCAGCCTGCTAGAAACCCAAAAGCTCTTTACTTCCAAACATGTCCCGGGGCTTTTAAACACGTGGCACTATTTTAGGCGCCCTCTTTTAGACTTTTTTTTTTCGACAATTGCCTTGGTGTGAAGAATTTCGGTCTGCTCTCACAGAGGCTCATATTTTACTCCAAATATAGCTGTTATTTCACAGATATGTAGAGGACATCAAAGGCTTCAGCCAAAACCGAAGCCTCTTTAGAGACATTACAAAACTTTCCCTTTGATACTTTCCGTGCAAATTATAGAGGGAAGGTTTATCATTTGCCTTTGGCCATTCGCTCCTCCATCTGGATTTTAATTAGCTGCTTACTACACTCCTTCCTATTGTCTTCTTGGCTTACTTTACCTCTCTCTTCTGTCTGAGAAGGCTTACGTAAACTGTAAACAGTTTTTTTTTTTTTGTGGAGAGTGGAACTCCTTCCAGAACATTGTTTCCTTGGAGGATTAATTTGAGTGCAACGGTGCCAGGAATGTTCCAACCGGTCGGCCACAACAGCAACTGAGTGGACTGTTCCTTTAGGTCACTTCAAACTGTTATCTGACAGTTGTGAACATTTTCTCTACTTAGCTGTTTCAACGTGTACAGCGGATACCACGTGAATGCATGAAATGAGTGTGAAGTTATCAGAGACAGAAACAGAATTGTCAGAGAAAGTGAAAGAAGAAGAGATTATGACACATATAAACAGGTTGAACTGGGCTTAGCAAATCTATGTTGGCAGGTCCTAGTCTCACAAATCAGACGGCAGACAAGCTGAAATCTGCGTGAAAGGGGCGTTTCACTCTTCCGCATCAAATGTGTTTCGACCAATCAGGTTCCTGGGGGCGGGGCTATACCGGAGCGCGTTGCATGCAATGAGTCTCCACTGGAAACAACCTGACCGGGGAGCCAACAACAGGGACAAAAAATGGACGGGACAAAAAATATACAACATTTAAAAATCTGAAAGGTCATAGGTCTGTCGATTAGGTTGTCATGGCATTGATCTTTTAAAGAAGAAAAAAAAAAAACGATTGCTCAAAAGCAAAACCTGCAGTCTGTGCAGAAGAGTGGACGGGCCCTGTTGTCAGGGCGATGATGCCAACACCAGCGGTTGCGAGACACTTGTTCAGCACTTTGGTGCCGCGGCTCATTTGGTCGGTGCTCTAATTAAAAACATGGCACCCGTAGCACACACACTTCTCCCGTGGGCGTGGGAGGACCAGAGAAGATGGCTCCTCGTCCTCAGACACGTAGCACTCCAGCCCCTGAGTGCATTTGTTAAAATAGTCTTGTGAAAACTCCATCCTTTCTCAAGTCCATAACAAAACAGGACACCCTGTGGACATATGTACCATAGGAATGGGTCAAATGCAGAGAACACATTTCATTCCCATATCTAAAGAATACTGACAACGACCAATAAAGACCAAAAGGTCCTCTCTTCTCTAAATCAACACCCCTTGCACCTTCTGGTCCCCCCCCCACGAGCTTGGCTATAGCGTTGTCGGTCTTCTCGATGCGACAGTAGGCAGGGCCTTTCTCTAATAATAATAATAATAATAATAATAATAATAATATTATCAATACATTGGACTTATGGCACCTTTCAAAACACCCAAGGTCACCTTACAATAAAAAAGAGTTTATTAACTAAGAAAGATTGAAAATAAATAAGATAACAAGCAACTAATGCTAATGGGGGTGGGGGGGGGGGGGGTAAAGTTTATAGGCTGACTTGAAAAGGTGAGTTTTAAGAGTAGTTTTGAACTGTGAGATGGAGTCAATGGCACGGATGTCTGTCTCTCTCATTTGAATCTCTTACTGTCTCTCCTGGGGTGCATGGACTGTGGCGATGCGCTGTGGCGTCTGCCATGTGCACGAGGCGACCGTGTGTGTGTGAGAGTACCTGGGAGAGAGAGCGTCCACCACTCACACGGGCACTTACGTAGCGGGGGCTGCAATGGCCATGAACACGCCGTTGGACATGCACAGGACAGACTCCTGACCAAGGCTGAGTGGGTCAGGATCGTCCCTGTCGCGTTGGTAAATGGTCACGGCCCACACGGTTTATGAGCAAACTCTTTACCACTGGGACTTGAAGGATGAATGGCTTTGGGTGTGGGGGGGGGGGGGGGGGGGGAGTGTGAGGGGGTTGTGGTTGTGGTTGTGGTCGTGTGTGTGTGTGTGTGTGTGTGTGTGTGTGTGTGTGTGTGTGTGTGTGTGTGTGTGGTGTGTGTGTGTGTGGTGTGCGCGTTTGCATGTGTGTGTTTGGGAGGTTTTCCATCTGCTAGATGAACACAAGTAGTCTAACCATTCATTTCTATGCTGGTCATTTTAGATTCAAAACACCAGGTGTGAGAAAGTTGACTCAACCACTCAAAATACATGAAAGTGTAGTGTAGTGAGTGTTGCAATTGCATATGGTCAAATGCCGAGTGTGAAGGTCTTTAGAGGAAATACACAACATTTATGATTCAGGAAAATCCTGAATCCTAAATCCTAAATCCTGACCTGAACACTGAAGGAAGTCAAGAGACTGTGTATTTGTTTTTTGTTTTGTTTTGTTTATTTGTGTGTGTGTGTGTGTGTGTGTGTGTGTGTCTGTCTGTCTGTCTGTCTGTGTGTGCTAACACCGTTTACACCGTACAACGTATACACCGTTTACTATGTTTCCATATAACTGACACTTTTATCAGAAGAGACTTACAGTACGTATCATGAAGGAGAAGGTACTAGAATGCCTCCAGTTGTGCTGTGGAATGGTGGATCGAACCCAGTGCCACTACCTACCACTACCTTATTCTGTTTAATAGTTTACTCAGTACGTTTACATGCAGCAAGAAATTCGAATTTCTAATCGTATAAGACATCGTTAGGGACTTTTTAAGTGCACGTAAACACCTTAATCCGACCTACTTCGGACCTACTTCGGACCTATTTCGGACATCTAAAATCGGATAACTACACCTGGATAATTCGATCATAGTCAGACTTTTAACGGCATGTATACTCAGCAATCGGATCTGAATTGGATTTTGCATTCTGCGCACGCGCAGTGCCATTCTGGCACATGCGCAGCGCCACATAGCGTCCAGAGTCAGCCCATGCTCCGGCTGTTAATCCGATTCTCTGAACTGCATTGTATACTCGGACAAGTGATCCGGTCTTACGCATGTCATTATCTGATCCGATCAGAAATTCGAATTTCTTGCTGCATGTAAACGTACTGACTGTCAGGTAGGGGTGAGGCTTCTTGATTAGGATGCCTTTAGTAGACTGTGGACATGGTGAATCAAACCCAGTACCCACTACCATTAGCTTTTTCACTACTACTACTACTGCTGTTGCTGCTGCTACTACTACTACTACTACTACTACTACTACTACTACTACTACTACTACTACTACTACTACTACTACTACTACTACTACTACTACTACTACTACTACTACTACTACTACTACTACTACTCTCAGTGGAAATCTGTTCCATTTGGGTCTTAGAAAGTGTTGGTGAACATTTCTGTGTTGCTATTATTGACTAAAATATATAAAGTTCTTAAATAGTGAAATTCTCAGAAAAATCTACAACTTCTGGCTAAAAGCGTTTTTCCAGAGTGTCTGTGTTCCTTTGGCGCCCTAGTTGAGTGAGTGTGACTGGGTTTTCAGGACCGGCTGACCACGCCCCTCGTGCTTGCTCTTATGGAACCCAATGTGTCGGTTTTTCCCTAAAACGTGTACGACGGTCTTGACTGCAAATTTTTTTGAAACTCGTAGGCAAAGGTTCGCCTGCAAAAAAAAGTGTACTTAATAACAAGCAGGTAGGAGTTGGGCATCTTGTTCAAGTCCCTATACAGAAAACATGGCCACTGGGAGATCAAACCTAGAATCTACCCTCCATCCAAAGCACCACTCCACACTGTCCTCCCTCACCCCCCCCCCCCCCCCCCAGACTTACAGCATGAACGGGGAGAACCTGGCCGTGCTGACGGAGAAGCTGCGCGCGGTGAGCCTGAGCCTCCAGAAGGGCATCCAGTCCCGCTGGTGGCAGCAGCAGCTACGACGGGCAGCTCACCACCAAGCTGCCGGCGGGGGTACTGCAGCTGGTGGTGGAGCTCGTGGTCTCGGCCAAGGACTTTTCTCTCTGCTCAACAGGTTTGTCTGAAGGGGATGTCGGGGGGTTGGGAGGACGAGGTTGGCTAGATCGGACTTGTAGATGGCAAGTTATAAATTTTTTTGTTCGCTGTTGAGTTTGAGCGGCATTTAGAGGTCAAGCGTTTTTGACGTTGTTTTGGTATACACACACGCGGTCTGTTGTGATGAGGTGTTAGGTATTGTTTTAAACATTGACGGTGACCAAAATGGTGTTTTGATGACAGACAACACACCCTTTGCTTTTTACCTAGGTGCTGGGTTTCATTTCCTAAATCCAATGTAGTTTGAATTAACAATGTATAAACGAACCGCGTTCACACGGTCTTCGAAGCCTGTGATTGACAAGTGATTGGATGTGTTCAGGTACCAGTTCTTCCAGCTGAGTGGATACACAGCCAGCCGGAGCATCATTGATCACTGCCAAGAGATCGGAAAAAATAGTTTACCAGGTGAGGTTATTCTTCCTACTAATACACAGGTGTGATTGATCATTGTACATGTTGTATCTTATTCAATATCATATACAGTATATCATACAACTGATATCAAAATATACAAATAAAATAGACCAACTTTCAAGAGCATAGCATGAGCACAAGAGATTTGTTAAGTCTTTAGAGGAACCAAATGTATCCAGTTGTTCATTTCCAAAGAGGAACCACAACCTGTTGTTTGCTTGGTCTTACGCACAGACGCGCACGCATGCATGCACGCACGCACACACACACACACACACACACACACACACACACACACACACACACACACATACACGCACCCACACACACACACACACATGCACGCACACACACACACACACACACACACACACACACACACACACACACGCACCCACACACACACACACACACACACACACACATGTACACACACGCACGCACCCACACACACACCACACACACACACACATCCACACACACACGCACAAACCCCCCCCCCCACACACACACACACGCACCCACACACACACACACACACACACACACACACACACACACACACACACACATGTACACACACGCACGCACCCACCCACACACACACACACACACCACACACACACACACACACACACAGCTTGGTTTGTAGCCATTGCGTTCTTCATGCTTACATTCCTGGCGTGATTTAGTTTGTCTGTTCCTCAGCCTTGACATGAATCCACTGTAACAAAGTGGTGAGGTTGATGTAGTTTCACACACGGTAGAAATGTGTTGTACATTTGGAAAAAGAAAAAGTGATTAGTACAGGAGTCTTAATTTGTTTTAGTGTTGTAATGAGAGATTAGCTGCAGGGGGCAGGGTGAGGAAGGGTGAGAGGGGGGAGACAACAGAGAGAGGGGAGGAAAATAAAGAGGAGGAAGAGGAGGAGATGGGGGAGGAGGAGATTGCAAGAGGGAGGGCCACTTTACGCTGAAACCTCTGACTAACTTTGTGCTGAACATTCACTCCACATTACAGTACAGTACACAGAAGTACACTGCACACACCGACTAGAGCGGATCACTGCAAAAACTGAGCTATGGGGATTTAATGGAGCTGCTAATTGAACAAGTGTTATCACGTAGGGACACACAAAGGGGCCTGTAAGGGATGACCAGAGAGGCACTGAGCACCACAGAGCCGGCACATGTAAAGTGCTCACCGCTTCACACTCCAGTGTAAATATGCCTCACCGCTTTTTGCGAAATTGACCAAAGTAGTTAGTTTATTAGAACTTGGCCGCCTATCTGTTTTATTTTTAACACATTAATTCAAGCAGTGTCGTTGTGGATCATGATTTGACTTTGTTATAGACGGTAGTAGAGAACAAGTTCATGTCATCTGTGACAACTGATGGTGACGGCCCATGGCATTGTGTAAGCCTGGATTAGGTAATCCTAGTATTTGGAATTCTGGTCTGCCGTTCATGGGAGGAGCCGGGAGTAACCATCATGACTGAGATGTGCTTGTGGTGTGGATGTACAACAGTCACGGGTTCCACACTGCACAGGCTAGCAGGAGTGGGGGGAGGAAGAACGATGGAGCCAGGCAGAGCCTGTGGCAGAACCATGATTACAATAGGATGTTGATGTTTTTGCTAAGCTTTTCTGTGATTCAGAAGTTGGTGCTGGCGACGGTTGCTGTAGTGTTGGTTGCCCGGTGGAGAGCGAGGCTAGGAAGTAGGCGGTAATCAGCAGGCTAAAGCTTCGTTGTGACAATGGAGGATGTTATGACGGATACTTTTTTGTGATTGGTGCCTCACATTTCTGGCTATTGTTTTCTCACTTCCTGTTTTTTTTTGTTGCTCTGATGGTGGATAGCCGATGGTAGTGAATGCACGTGTGTGATGATGAATGAGCATTTCAATTATTTGAATTATACTTCAGAGACTGTGACTTCCTAACAGCATGTTCTTTATGTTAGTCACACCATGCCACACCAGTGCACACACACACTTCGCATAGGCCTGCATGAATAACAAGACAGAGACACACGTTGGGGCTGTCTGCAGACAGGGCAGCCTACAGCCCTCCAGCCTGCGGCTAGTGTTGGTGCTTTTCTGTGTCCCTGTGAGCTCACTTTAACACTTTGTTAGTCACGCTGTCGCTGGCCAAAATCATCAGAGTGATGTGTGTTTCTCACTGTTCCACCTCCCATCCTAACAGAGAGGATCCTTATAGATGTTTCACTTCCTGTGTGTCTGTGTGTGAGAGAGTATTTCTACTCACATTTGTGTGTGTGTGTGTGTGCTTGTGGTTTGTATTTGTGTGCACGCACTTTGCTTGTGTGCGTGTGTGAGCCCACATTCTGTGTGTGTGTGTGTGTGTGTGTGTGTGTGTGGTTTCCATTCTCCCCGGGGACAGGGGAGGTCAGTAGTCAGCTGATGTCTCTTGGATCCCGTACTGAACTTGTCAGTCTCGCTTGCTTCACACAATTCAAGCAGGCAGCACCACAGGCAAGTAGAGTCTCTGGGAGAGAGAGAGAGAGAGAGAGAGAGAGAGAGAGAGGTGGTGGAGGGATTGAAAGGGAATGATGAGGGGCGAGCGAGGTTTGTGTACTGTAACTATGAGTCAACTCATAGTAACAATTAGCTTAAGCGTGTCCCGCGGCTCTGCTTGAGGTAAACTTTTCATGTTCCTAAATCTGTTATGAGCTCTTTGTTTCTTGGACTGCCTCTTTGCTTTTGAAGTTGACGCTTAGTACGGATTGCACTATTTTCTTATTTTCGGTCAATGGGGGATTTTATTGTAGCAGCATTAAGGATAATCTTTTGAGAGTGTGTCTGTTTGTTGTGTGTCTTGTGGCTATGTTTGTGTGTGTGTTTGTGTGTGTGTGTTAGAAAGGGTTGGAAAGAGATTCATCATCAGTCATAACTGTGATTCTTTTTATAGTAAATGCAGTAACATGAATACTAGCTAGGAGGGCATTGGTTACCATTTGCAATTTCCCCCCGACAAAATTAAAAAGGAAGTTCATCCGATCTTTAATTATTTATTGTAGTATACCAGTATAAACTGTCCCTGGTTATATATTCTGAACAATTTTGGATACGTTATTTGTTATTATCTAGTATTATTTTATATGCAGTATTGGATGCTGATGGTGAGACATGTGCAGCCCTGACATGAATATTTGAAATATAATCACTACTTTCTATTTATGGCAAGTACTTAATTTATATAAAACTCTCAAGGCCTTAGCTTGTGCATATGTGAGAGGGAGAGAGAGGGAGAGAGTGTGTGTGTGTGTGTGTGTGTGTGTGTGTGTGTGTGTGTGTGTGTGTGTGTGTGTGTGTGTTTGCGTGTGTGTGTGTGTGTGTGTGTGTGTGTGTGTGTGTGCGTGTGTGTTTGCGTGTGTGTTTGCGTGTGTTTGCGTGTGTGTGTGTGTGTGTGTGTGTGTGCTGATGCTTGTATGTGTGTGAGCACTCCTCCCACTCAACAGCTTGTCTTTGTTTCCTAGACAACAATGAGAACAGCTTTTAGGTTCATAAATAGTGAACAGAAAAGTTAATTCAAGATCTGACGGGGGTCACTACTGCATAGTGCAAAACACAGATGCAAACACACACAACCAAAGTACAAACCAAAGATATACATCATATAGAATGAAACCAACACGACATACACAACACCAAAATACAACTACAAAATGATATAAACAAACATAATGCAACATAAACAACAAAATATCCCTAAAACACACTGCTATTGCGGGCATGCTGACTTGTTTTTGGGGGGTATTTTAGGGGGAATAGTTGGCTTAGTGACGTAGTATTTGAGAGAAACGTTAGCTCACTGATGGAAGTGGGCCATGTATTTTCCAGAGGCTGTCAGCTGGTGATGTATCTGCTGCAAAGCACCTGGCCGTACTCTGTGTCCTCCTCTCCTCCTCCTGTCCTCCTCTCCTCCTCCTGTCCTCCTCTCCTCCTCTCCTCTCCTCTCCTCTGCTCATTTCTCCCCTCCTCTCTTCTCCATTCCTCTCTGCTCATGTCCTCAACAGACAGCTACACACGATCAATTGATATCTAGGCGAGTTCAAGTCATTCCTGAGGAATCCCTGAATCCCTTTAAAACGCAGCAGGCATTTGCTCTGTGTTTTGCGTCCAGTGGTAGTTTCCTCACAGCCAGCTGTGAGTCATCTTCCGAGTGGCTCACGAGAGATTGATTTAGTTAATCTATTAGGCATATGATGTCTAAAAACATCTGTTGTTTTCTAATAATTCAACCCTCTCTGTTGTACAACAAGTACGTTGACAAAGGTGGATTACAGTAAGACCTCGTAACCTCGGCTTCATAGCCAACTTCAAATGCTCATTATCTCACAGATTGGTGTGTGTGCACATGGATGTGTTTGTGGAAGCTGCATCTGTGAATCCTCATGTGTTTCCTATTGGTTGTCTTTAAAGAGGAATCCAGCAATAAATGAGACTAAGACTATATATATATAGTATATATATATATATATATATATATATATATTATATATATATATAGAGAGAGTGAGAGAGAGAGAGGAGAGAGAGAGAGAGAGAGAGGAGAGAGAGAGAGAGAGAGAAGAGATGAGAGAGAGAAGAGAGGAGAGAGAGATATTCAATGTTGTCCACATGAGGAATGGTAATGGATAAGTATTTGACTTGGGCGCTATATGCACAGATACATTGATCTGAACAAAGCAGTACCTCTTGCTATGCCACTCATTTTCCTACAATACCCATAAGCCACCTTTGCCCCCTCCCTTCTCAAGCATTCCCAAGACACGCCCCAACTGTCAACTCTGTCCAAGGTATCAATAAAACGACTCTTTCATTCCCCTTTTATTCATCAAGATACACAAACCAACAATGCTCGCAACATGTATAGTAGTTGGTTGTTCTTCATGGCATGATGCTAAAGATGGAATCACCATTTCACTGTTTACTGGATCCATCTCCAGAGTGTGGAAGCCAGTGGCTATGGGTGAATAAGCAACCTGAGTTGCAATAAACAAACCCCAAAAAAAAAAAAAAAAAAGATGCTTGTGTTGGTTCACATGATTTCAGTTCACATGATTTCAGTTCACATGAGGACGTTGAGCGTCCCGGTTGCCCTCGTGTGAGAAGACCTTTTTCCAGCGAGAGAATGAGGAGTCTCTGTTCACCATCCCATACAGTACATTGGAAGTAGAATGAGTGAATTGGAAGAGGTCCTCCTGCTTCAGGTTCCTTGGAGTCCTTCAAAGATGAGCTCACCTAGTCCAGGCAGGTGGACTCAGTGGTAAAGATTGCCCCAAAGTGCCTCAAGTTTTTTGGCTTGTCTGCCAAAACCCTTACCAAATTTTACAGGTGCACCACTGAGAACATCCTCTCTGGTTGCATTACCGCCTGGTATGGCAGCTACTCCGCTGGTGATCACAAGGCCCTCCAGAGGGTGATGATGAAGGACAGTCAGAGCTCTCCTCTGCTGCCATGTCCCCCTCCATGCAAGGCATCTATCACACATGATCCCTTATGAAACGCGGAAAAAGTCCTAAAAGACCACCACCCAGGCTATTGACCATTCTCGTTGCTGTCGTTGAGTAGACATTTCCGCAGCGTTTGAGCATGGACTACCAGACTCACAGACAGTTCTTCCCCCAGGCCAACATGCTTCTCAACAGCAACACTAATCGAATTGATCGTATCGATCACATGAACACTTCTACACATGTTCTGGTCACTTGTACATTCAGTGTACTTTGACTAATGTAATGTACATATCCATCAGCACACCTCCACTTTATGTTTTAGAATATTTAATATTTATATTCTTTATTGCCTGTTCATACTCTCGATAACCACCAGGATACTTATGCTACAATTTCCCCATTTTTATATTCTCTGGCATGTGGCTAGTGTTTTATTTAAATTTTATTACATTTCCTAGTCTTGCCATATTTTTGCATTTCTTTACCTTATTTGTTACTTTTTTGCTAATTAGATTTCACAAGGAATTTCACAGTTCAAAATGACCCTGTGTTATCCTGTGCATATAATAATTTAAAACACTTTGACTCTCCTGTCACCTGGCCTGTCACATCATACAATGTGTGTGAACCACACACTTACTGGGTGAATGATTCTTCCCCTTATGGGTTTGTTTATGGGTTTATAATGATGTTGTGTTATCCAACAACCAGAGTGGGACCCGAGTCATTCATATGTTTCAAGAGCAAATCCATGTGTATGTGATTAAGTATGTGTCAGCCACAACAGACAATAACAAGGGTGGAAATTGACAGGAGCTCACATGTTGAAACGAATCTCCTTACATTGCATTGTTATTTTATTTATTGAGCTATGTTGAGGCTTACCCTGTCAACCCAAGCTATTTTTACTTGAAATAAGAGAAAAGATTAATTATATTGATATGGCTATGGCTTGTGTTTGGACTAGTTTACACATTTTTCTGACAATGAATGAACCAAATCTACCCAGGTTGTATTGATATCAGCTTGTGTCAGTCCTTTGTGTTCAATTCAAGAGATTGGTGTGCGCCATTAATCACTAGCGAGCAACGCCAGGCGTGCTTAGGATCATAAGGAGATCAAGGTTGGAGGTCAGGCTATATTATGACGTTTGCTAAATATTTGGTGTATTTTGATGGTGTAAAACAGTTTCACACATGTAAACATCGAGGTTTTGACATGGAGGGGAAATTTACAAATACATACACACATGTGGACGCAAAAAGACACACACACACACCCACCACACGCACACAAGCGCACACAACACAACGCAGAAACAGAAGGCCACTTGCAATCCTATCCATGTCCTACACCCCTAATAGTCTTACCTCATAGCCTGTAAATACCCCATGCAGTGTTATGCAATGCTGCCATGCTAGATTTCACAGGTCCCACATTCCTATTGCAATCGCTAGTCCCTCCTCCCCTCTCTGATCCTTCTCTAATTCCACCCCCCTCCGTCCATCGATCCTACTACTAAACCCCCCTTCAGAGACGTCTCTGGTCTCCCCTGTTTGTGGGAGGTCTCCCCATGTAAACACCTCACTCCTTAGGAAGCAGGAATTACATGTTGGGTTGGACCAAGACTTTGAACTACCGCTCCCTCACCTCTCTCTCTCTCTCTCTCTCTCTCTCTCTCTCTCTCTCTGGCTTTCTTATTATCGCTCGGTATCTCTCACTCTCTCTCTTCCATTGCACTGTGTGTGTGTGTTGTGTGTGTGTGTGTGTTTGCATGATTGGTGTTTGTGGATTAGCCTGAGCCCATTTCTTTAACAGATCTCTTACACACACACACACACTCTCTCTCTCTCTCTAAGGAGGGATTACTGAGTAACTCACTCAGTAGCTCACAAGAAGAGAATTTGTTAAATGTTGTTCGGCAAGAAGGCAATTCTATCTATCACAGCATAGGAGCATAGAACACAGTGACGACACCTGGACTTTATGGTGACTACTGTCATTTCTGAGACTGTTCATGTATGTTGCGTTGAAATGTATTTCTGTTACGGTCTACGCCTCTGACACCTGTCCTGTTTGTCTCCCCTCCAACAGAACAACAGAGTCTACGACAAAGAGAAGGACATCATCCCAATCGTAAGTACAGATTAAAGTGACGCTCGTCTTCGCTGTTAGCATTAGCTCCATGTCTAAAACCCTTTTGGTCGTCATGGTTTTGAAGAGCATTGTTATATGGTTATTAACGTACATTTACATTGAGGGCATTTAGCAGACGCCTTTGTCCAAAGCGACTTACAATAAGTACATTTGTCAGCAGAAGGTGAAACACTTCATTGCTGTTCATACAGTAAGCAAGTCCCCAGACAAGTTTAAAGCATTCCAATTGCTATCTTAACCATTGCTAGTATAAAACATCTCTGGCCTATGATGCTCAGTGCTAAGATGGGGGGGGGGGGGGGGGGGGGGGGGGGGGTTAGGTAATAATATTGCCACATGTTTGAAATTAGTTTGCTTTATTACCTGATACCAAAGAATATGAATCCTGTTGTAACCTCTTAAACGTGGTGTGTCATGACACAACAGTGTCGTCAGCTGGTGGCAGTGTGTGATGAGATCTTGGAGGCCAGCCCCTCGGAGGTCCTCAACAACACAGTGCAACTTAGAGACGGTCGACCTGGTACCTGCTTCCCCTGACGATGACCTGGTAATCTGCCCTCATTGTTCTTCCCCTCCGATTGGCTGCTGTTGCACTGCATTGTTTTCAAACCTAATTGTTCTGAATTCTGATTGGTTACTGTTATACCACTGGCCTTTTTTTTTTACCCTCATTGTTCTGAATTCTGATTGGTTACTGTTATATCTCAGGCTTTTTTTACCTTATTGTTCTGAATTCTGATTGGTTACTGTTACGCCTCAGG
>JAXIVH010000014.1:9877517-9885127 GCA_036785325.1 Urophycis tenuis | reverse complement strand
AGTTTGGCTTGTAGCGCCAACTGCTATCAAGATGAATGGTCAGTAAATAACATAACGGTTAGGGTTAGGATTCAGATGGTTGCAATTGGCAGCCTCACCACTAGTGGCCACCTGGACACCCTGGACCTTTAATACTTGACCGATGTCAGTTAAATGTAAATGCAATGACTTACTGTTAGTCTTACCTCATTGAGCCTCATTGTTATTGTGCAGATGGATCAACTGCCTGATCATAGCCATACAGAAACACAGAAGTTCCACTCTGGGACGGTTGACAACGAGGCCGTAGGTGCAATTGGTTAGAGTCATGTAATTACATGCATTGTAATTACACACAACCGGTGCAATTAACGCACTGTTTGGTATTTCTACTGTAATGCGATAATATGGCTGACATTCAGTGCTGAGGTGTGGGCTTTGTGTGCTCGTCTAACAGAATGCTACAGTGAAACAGAATCAGAGGACGAGGGCTCCCCAATGCAACGCAGGAGGAATAAGGTTTGGGCCCTGAGAAGACACGCGCACATTTACACATACGTACACACACACACACACACACACACACACACACACACACACACACACACACACACACACACACACACACACACACACACACACAGACCCACACACACACAGACACACACACATACAGACACACACACATGCCCACACACACACACACACACACATGCCCACACACACACACACACACACACACACACACACACACACACACACACACACACACACACACACACACACACACACACACACAGAAGCAAACACATGTTTTTACTGACAGACACATAGACTGACAGACAAATAGACTCGTGCATGTGCACATACAAATACAAATACAAATAGTACACATACTGCTATTATGAGCGCTGATAAAAAATGTGCAAACCTTGAATCATTGTAATTCAAGTCTCTGCTGTCTTAGAAAATGCAGGCCAGTACGTTGCCACGGCCCAAGAAGTCCAAGATGCCTCTATCAAGTACGCCACCAGATGGCAGCAAAGGTACACTGCACAGCTGTACCGTGCCCCTCTAAGGCGCGTCACACAGGCAACATTTCTCCCTCTGTATTCCATCCATCGTATCACATAATTAAATTCTTGCAATTTTATTTACATTTAATGTTATTTTAGATATTGTGCCTTCCGTCAGTAAATTACTATTTAGAAGACGTATTTATCCAATATTGATGACCAGTGGTTATGGATTCAGACTATGAAGGAGCACATATCAGTCTGAGGACATCGGGGATCAAAGGGATCAGGCATTTGACTCCAGCCCGGGCTAAGTCCACCGCTGTGTGTGTGTGTGTGTGTGTACACATGTATATGTATGTGTATGCATGTGCATGTGCGTGTGTGTATGTGCGTGTGCGTGCATGTGTGTGCATGTGTGTGTGCGTGTGTGTGTGCGTGTGTTTGTGTGTGTGTGTGTGTTTGTGCATGTGTGTATGCGTGCGTGCATGTGTGTGTGTGTGTGTGTGTGCGCGCATGCGTGCGTGCTGTGTGTGTGAGTGTATGTGTGTATGTGTGTGCGTGCGTGCATGTGTGTCTGTGTGTGTATGTGTGCGTGCGTGCATGCGTGTGTGTGTGTGTGTGTGTGCCTGCGTGTGTGTGTGTGTGTATCTGTGTGCGTGTGTGTGTGCATGTGTGTGTATGCGTGTGTGTGTGTGTGTGTATGCGTGTGTGTGTTTGTGTGTGTGTGTGCGTGTGTGTGCGTGCGTGCGTGCATGTGTGCGTGGTCCCCTGGTCTCCCAGCAGCCCCGGTGGATGAGATGGGCGTGATGATGAAGGGTCTGAAGGAGGGCGGGGTCTCCCTGACGGGCCAGGACCAGCCCTTCACCCAGGACCAGTTCAGGAGGTCCTTCATCCGCCGCAACAAGAACCCCGTGATCAACGAGAAGGTGCACACGCTGCGCGCGCTGCACAGCACCCTGAAGGTGAGACGTCCTGGGTGCTGCTGGCTCATCTTGTTTATGGTGGAAACAGGCACCTTTCACTGGGCGATTGTGTTTTACTACAAAACAAGTTGGTTTTACAAGTTATTTTTAAACCCATAAAAGGGGTAAGGCCCCATAATGTGTTTGGTAAAACGTGTTTGGTGTTACGTTATAGCAATTAAGATTTGATTACTTCTAAATGTGTTGTTTAAAATAGGGTTAACAGTTATAATAATAACGACAACAACAATAATAACCCGTGAGGCAACAAATAATACTTGTTTCCTAATGGGTTTCATTCTCATAGTCATAAATGTCATGCTGATGATTGAAGATTGTAATTTGATTCAATTATATCCACTGATGACAACAGAGGAACCAGTGAGGTGAGTGTCGTGCTCTGGCTCGCCGGGTGGCAGGCGTCGTGTTGATCTCGTTGTTTCCCCCGTGTGCCCTGCAGGCCAAAGAGGCAGAGCTGCTGCTGCTCAACAAGATCCTGGAGGACTCGGACCTGACCGCCACCAAGTTCCACCAGTGGAAGGAGGCCAACGAGGAGCTGTGCCAGGAGATCGAGAGGATGGCTCACCACCGGGGGTCCCCCGGCGCGGGGTCTCCCCCCGCGGGGGCCCCCAGCGACGACGACGACGGCGCGGAGCCGCTGGAGGATGCGGCGGCGGCGGCGACCACGGCCGCTGAGGCGCCGATCGCCACGGAAACGGTCGCCACGGGGACCGCCGGCACAGAGGGTGCGGCGGCGGCGGCGGCGAGCCTGAGCGACGGCGAGCAGCTGGTGGACGCCGAGCCGTCCGACGTCCTGCTGGAGGTGGAGCCGGGGCCGCTGGGCGGGGCCGGTGGCCCGGAGGACTACCCCCCCATGCTGGGCCTGTCCCTGGGCTCCCTGCAGGAGTCCATCAGGAGGGAGCTGTCCGAGATGGAGGCGCTGCCGGGGGAGACGCCGCGGGCTGAAGACTACTTCTACATCTGAGGGAGGCGGGGTCACCGCGGCTGAAGACTACTTTTACATCTGAGGGGGGCGGGGCCACCGCGGCAGAAGACTACTTTTACATCTGAGGGGGGCGGGGTCACCGCGGCTGAAGACTACTTTTACATCTGAGGGGGGCGGGGCCACCGCGGCTGAAGACTAACTTCTACATCAGAGGGGGGCGGGGCCACCGCGGCAGAAGACTACTTGTACATCTGAGGGGGGCGGGGCCCACCGCGGGGCCGGCCCCTGTCCTCACTGTACTGATGCACACGACGACCACCACACCGTCGGGATGAACAGACGAGCGAGAAAACAAGTGGGGAGACTGGCACACACATTTTGGGCGGATGTGGTCATCGTTGGTGAGAGGCGACACTTTGAACCATGCGGTGACTCCTTCCTGCCCTCCGCAGGTGGAAAACCTTCCGTCTCACAATGTCTTTTCATCAGGTCACTCACCCACGGTCATACAATGGAGTAATGAGTGCTATACATGCCATGTCCTTCTACAATAGTATAGATATACTATTGTTATAGATATACTATGGTTTGTACGATGGGTTATTTAACAGTTTTTTCATAAAGATATTTAATTTTATGAAAAACACAGAAAAGTAGTTCTATATAGTTATATGGAACTTTTTAAACTAATGAATGAATGACAACTTTGTCTGCAATGACCACTGTTCACTGTAGACTTGGTTGGATTTAGGTGGATTTCATCTTGGGATGTCAGAAAGCTTACATGTCTGGTGAAGTGTGTATCTTCTCTTGCAATAAGTCCAATCAATAGATGAATACAGACCATAAAGAAAATCGTTTCTTTTATTCAACAATTAGTATTGCCAAGTGAATTAATTTTTCATAAATAAAGTATATATTATGTTGTCCTACTGATCTGCTGAAACTATGAGCCCACTGCTCTTCTCATTGTATTACAATTGGGCTCTCTTATATTGTATTCTTGTCATGTAAATAAAATTTTACAACAATAAAATGAAAGTGAGATGACAAAGTGTTATCGGTGGTTATAAAGACTACTAATAAAATTGTACAACAACAAAATGAAAGTGAAATGAAAACACTATATAACAGTTAGGTTGTGGTGATAAACACTATATAACAGTTAAGTGTGGTGATAAACACTATATAACAGTTATGTGTGGTGATAAACACTATATAATAATAAATTTTTATAATACATTTTATTTGTAAAAGCGCTTTTCATAAAAGAATCTCAAAGTGCTACAGAAACCAAAAAGAGAAAAAACACGAAGGGCAAGAACACATTAAAAATCAGCAGCAAAAAAAAAAAAAAAGATACAAGTGATAAATAAGTACATTAAAAAACAGCTAAAAGGAGTTGAAAGGCAGAGTAAAATGAGAGAAAATCTAAGAGCAATTTAAGAACGCCTGCCTGAATAAAAGGTTCTAAGGCCTTTTTTAAAAGTGTCCACAGACTGGGTATATAACAGTTATGTGTGGTGATAAACACTATATAACAGTTATGGGTGGTTATAAACACTATATAACAGCTATGTGTGGTGATAAACACTATATAACAGTTATGTGTGGTTATAAACACTATATAACAGTTATGTGTGGTGATAAACACTATATAACAGTTATGTGTGGTTATAAACACTATATAACAGTTATGTGTGGTTATAAACACTATATACAGTTATGTGTGGTTATAAACACTATATAACAGTGTGTGAGTTCTCCAGTGATCTTGAACCGTCCTTCAGGATTGAGGCTGTGAGTGTTTAGTTTCACACTCATTGGTGCAGTCTCACCAGCTTAATACAGAATCTGATAAAGTCACGAAGGACGAGGCTAAATCCTTGATAGGAGGCTTTGCCAACGACGAGATGCGGTGTGATGACGTCCTGGCGTGTGTGTGACCATGTGTGTGTGTGTGTGTGTGTGTGTGTGAGCATGTGTGTGTGTGCATCTGTACTACATACAGAACAGTATGTGCTTTAAGAGTAGACCCCCCCCACCCCACCCCCGACAGTACACTCAAACTTAGTTCCAGTAAGTTATGAAAGGCATGCTTTTTTGTGATGCTTTTCTGTTGGTTTTCGTGTCTTTACAATTCTTTCTTCAATTAAATACTTTTCTTACATAACTGGTGGCTGCTGGCTTGTGTGTTAACATTTCACTGAGCACAGTGTCAAGGATTGTTCTGTGCAATGTGTTGTGCTCCATAGCCAAGCTTTGTTACTGTTTTTCTCCAACATAATACACACATTTTCAAGCTGAAGATTGGATGGACCCCAAGGTCATGTCGAAATGTCCTCTAACTGCTATCTGCCAGGTAATTCATTACACTTCATTGACATTTAGACAGTACATCTTGCTGGCCCTTAGTCATAAGGGACCTCTTTGCCCCTCTCAGACAGTTCATTAGCCATGTGTTTGCTAAAATGTTCCTTTTTTGTATGCTGCTTTCACAGACCATTTACATTTCATTATTTTACTCGTATTATTTCTGACCTAACTGCAGTCACTCTCCTGCCAAAGAGAAGGGCGTGGTCACATTGAAGACCTCATTCCTTACAGGACTTTTTGGTGTCATGTTCAACCTCACGTTCAGCCATTCATTCACACGCAATGTGTTCACACATCATGTGTTCACACACAGACAACATTTTGTGCGCATTATACGCTACTCATTTTGAGTCTTTGTTTACATATTTCAATGAATGATGAATAAATGAATGATAGGTAATGCAGGCTTAGTGAGGGCATTATATCTATCATTCATCTTTCAGCGCAGTATCAAACTGAATCTTTAGCTCGGAACAGCAAATGAGACCAGGGGTGAGAGAATGTCCCAGAACACTTCCCAGTGTATTATTTTTGCTATTTGTTTGTCACGTTTGACAGTTGATGACAAAAGACTTCAGCAGCAGGGGGCAATTAAGTAACAAATAAGGAAACCCAACCTCTGACACATACGCCTCATTCTGTCATTAGAGCAACAACTGGTCTCGCATCGCGTCTAGACCAGAGAGCAGAACCAATTTGGTTCAGTGAGACAATGGAGCTCATGGGAAAACTGGTTTTATTCTGGAAACACTGCTGCTTATCCAAAAGGGACGGAAACCCACAGAAGAATATGAAATAAGTTGTATTTCGGGAGCACATGTCACATTGCAATGTTTTCACATACAACACAACAACAGTTGTAACTGATAACCTGTAAATATGTACCATTAACATACATTTATATCACAATGTCTATATGTATTTCAAAGGTCAAGTCACGTTTTATTGAAAGGCAATATTTCAACATTGTATTTCAACACCTAGGCTACAAACATCTTTATCCAAATGTTCACAGTTTCCTTCAGAGAGAACAAACCAAACAAGAAGAGCAGACAGAGCAGTCCAAGCGTAACGCCGGAACCCGTCAGAAGTCATGGCAGGCTGACGGCCCACCTCATACGTGATTTGCTTGGCAGTCAAAGGCAGCAGGAAAGCGACGTCCATTCGAAGCTGTCCTTGCAGACAGCAGAGCACGTGTGTCTCCCAGTCCTGGCTTCCGCCGGTCTCGTACGTCACCCCCTGTATCCCACACTTCAAACGTGGTCATAAATGTCATGTCATTGAAAATGTGGAGTCCTTGATTTGCCAGTGTTGGGTGGGCTGTACTCCCCCCCCCCCCCCCCCCCCCCACCAGGCGGTGGGTGACGCCCCCACAGCGATGTCCCACGTCGCGGTGCTCCCAACGCACACACATCGGTCACGCCCCGGACCCCCCCCCCCCCCCCTGAGTCCACCAGCCCTAGCAGCTCATCTCGTACACCTCGGTCTCGGGGCCCAGGCTGAACTCGGGGCAGGGCCGGCAGGCGGGGCAGGCCGGCAGCTCGGGGCAGGCGGGCGGCGGCGGGCAGCGGGGCCTCTTGAAGCTCAGCAGCAGCGCCCCCCCCGCCCAGCACCTGTATGCAGGAGCCCAGCCAGCCGAAGTACAGCGAGCCCGCCGGGCGCAGGGTGAGGTTGGGGTAGCGCGGCCCACCGCCGCCGCCGCCGCCGCCGCCGCCGCCACCCACTTCCATCAGGTTATCCATGCCGAGCCTCCCCAGGTTGTGGGTGTAGACCCCCAGCGCGGTCAGACTCAGCAGCCCCGCCAGCACCACCAGGAAGCCCCCCGTGGCGGCCACGCCCCGCAGGGGCACGTCGCTCCAGCAGCGCACCCCGATGCTGGCCAGCACGATGCCGCTGCCGCACAGGAACAGGGAGCTCAGCACCAGGCCCTGGGCCAGCCGCAGCCGCGGGTCCCTCTGGTAGGCGCCGGCCACGGGCCAGCACTGCTTGAGCTCCGACTGGACCACCTGCAGGCAGCTCTCCCACAGGCCGTCGGAGCGCAGCAGGAGCAGCGTGTCCGCCGCCAGCGTGCCCGGCCCCGCCCCCCTGGCCTTGGAGCGCGGCGGGGAGCCCGGCCCGGTCATGCCCAGGCGGGCCTGTCCCTCCCTCCACTGGGGCGTGATGGAGGCGGTGAAGACCAGCACCAGGCCCAGCGGGGCGAACACGATGCCCATCACCATGGAGGCCGGGGTGTGCATGACGGGGTGGTTGAGACGGGGTCCTCCTGGGCGCCTTCCAGGGCGGATCAGACGTCACAACACAACACGGAGCGCTCAGCGGCGAGACACT
>JAXIVH010000014.1:9867517-9872517 GCA_036785325.1 Urophycis tenuis | reverse complement strand
GAGCGCTAAGATATCTTCAAATTGATCATGACTGAACCGACAAGTCACGCTGTGCGCCTGCGGGGACACAACTGATTGAAGACAAAAGCAAAAATAATAAAAGGAGGCAATCCCAGGAAAGAATGCCGTCCGACCTGTTGCAGAGCCAGCCGGCCTCCAGCGCTCGCTCACAGCCCCAGAAGAACATCCTGTGGGTATGTCTGCCTGTCGCTGACATTTCACGCCATGCCTACCAAAAAAGAAAGAGCATTCTCTGCCTCTTCCTTATATAATAGTAACCGACCCAATCGACCCCCCCTCGAGGCGTTCGTCGGCAGACAGAAGAGATTTAAGGTTCACCGTCGAGGTGTCCATTGTAAGCAGAACTAGGATTTGTGTTCTTAAAAATATAGCCAGGCCGACATGCAGTGAGGGCAACTTATCTTTAGATATTCCTAGTGCACCAGTTGTAAAAGGAAAACTTAAAAAGAACAAACCAGTGAACTTATCAGACGCTTCACCTCTTTCAAATGAAGACAAACATGGGTGTACTGTGACAGGCATCAGATTATGAAAACATAAATAAGGAAAAGAAGCGACTCGTGAATGACTCATCTGCATGTTTTGGAAAATGTTTCCATCCTCTCAATCATGTGTCTTTCGATCAGATGTGCTCCAATTAGCACATTCCAGAAGGTGGAGCGCTAGGCTAACTGGCCTAGCAGGTCCGTCAACATTTGCTTAGAAGTGACTATCAACCCCTGAACCAAGCCAGTGATTTGTTGTAAACGCAGCAATAACATTGAGACAAAGTCCTTTACGCATATGTTTTCTTAGAGAAGGTACCTACCCTCTTTTGCATTTCTTGTACATTTTCCCAATGTTGTCCTTTTGAATGCCGTACTTTTCCGAAATCTGAGGAGCAATAACAGAGCAGAGTTAATACTATTGCTATAGGAGCGAAATGTGACAGTTCCAAGTGGATTGTGTGTGTGTGTTTTGTGTGTGTGCATGTGTGTGTGTGTGTGTATGCGTGTATGTGCGTGTGTGTGTGCGTGCGTGTGTGTGTATGTGTATGCATCTGTGTGTGTACGTGTGTGTGTGTGTGTGTATGCGTGTGTATGCGTGTGTGTGTGTGTGTATGCTTGTGTGTGTGTGCGTGTGTGTGTGTATGCGTGTGTATGCGTGTGTGTGTGTGTATGCTTGTGTGTGTGTGTGTGTGTGTGTGTGTATGTGTGTGTGTCTGTGTGTGCATGTGTGTGCGTGTACATCACTGGTCAGGACTTACCGCTTCACGGAGGCCCGTCAGCGTGGGAGTGTTGAGCATCAGGGCATCGAACACGTCCTCGCTCTCCGTCCTGACGTACAGCAGGACTGTGGAGGGACAAGCAGACAGACACCGTGAGACACCGTGATCCTCGCTCAAAGCAAAAGACAGCATCCACACTTGTGTTTGTTGGTCTGCTGTTTACCTCTCTGTGAGTCGTCTCGGCGGGGGGTTTTGCTTGGCGGGGGGCTGCCCTGCTCTCCCCTGTCTTGGTAAGATCTCTTCAAGGAACTCCTGAACAAGCAAGAGACGAAAGACATGGTCACGCTGAAGCCTCGCCAGTGTTGACGTTGATTATTATTATTATTTGTGTGTATGTTCTATTCTATAACGTGAAATGGCTCAGGCGCGTAACCTGCCGCTTACCTCTCGATCTCATCCAGCGTAGTCAGGGGCGTGGTCTGCAACACGAGAGAAGAGGGAGCAGATGAGACACAGATGATTGATGTGGCGCGAGACTCGGACTGATAAAGGACGTTGCTTAACATCCCTTTATAGACGCATTGTCTCTCTTTGTATCTGTTCCAGAGGTATGCCTGTTAGCATGGACGTGCAGAGCTGTGATCTGCGTTGGTGTCAACCTAAATAAGGGCCCCAGCTACATCCTGTCCTTTATCACGTCGCCCAATCAGAGATAACGGACTCACAGACGTTGGCTGATGGAATCTGGTGTTGCAATAGCTAGGGAAGTTTCACTGTTTGACAAACAGAGTCATTGGGCTTTCAATGAGTTTGAATAAAATGTCATTCTGTACAGAAAAGTGTCTTCAATCTTCCATTTGTATGCATTCACCTCTGTGCACACAATTACACCCACACACACACACACACATACACAGACACACACAAATACACGCACACATCTACACTTAGCAGCGTGGGAAAAATGACCTGCATGAACAGATCCCTGACTACCCCCACTGTCTTATGTCAACAACACTGAACACCACCGAAACATGTGTGTGTGTGTGTGTGTGTGTGTGTGTGTGTGTGTGTGTGTGTGTGTGTGTGTGTGTGTGTGTGTGTGTGTGTGTGTGTGCGTGGCTTTGGGTAAGCCCTCATGGTTTGATGTCAGTGTCAGTCAGAGGTAGCGGCCCGTACTTGTGCAGAGTTTCGACTCCAATTAACTCATGTGATCTGGGTTAAGAGACTCCTCTGGCTCCAGATTACACCCCCCCCCCCCTCCCCACATAGTTTCCCACACTTTTCCCTACTTTTCCCTCCCTCTCCCTCTCCCTGTCTCACAGCCTGTAGCTATCGCGTTGCAGCCACACCAGATGTGTTTGCTGCTGTTAAAATCTCCAGCCCAGGGAGAGACACACGGTGGAGTGAAAGGTGGGGAGAGAGAGAGAGAGAGAGAGAGAGAGAGAGAGAATGAGGCAGGTCAGAGGACAAGAGAGGAAAGTATGTAAGGCATTAAGAAAGCAATGAAAGCAGAAGAGCGGTGAGGAGAGAAGGGGTGAGGGATTTGAGGGGAGAGGTGAGGTAGGAGGTCAAGGGTCAGGTGGGGGGGTCTTACCAGGCCTCCACGCTGCATAGTGGACAGGTGTGTTTCTGGGATGAAGAGGACGGGCTGGGTGACGTGGTCGTCCAGGCTCTTGAAGAAGGTGCATTCAGTGCCCATTGAGCTGGTCACTAAACCCTTGTTGGCTGAAAGGGAAACAGTGGAAACCATAAGATGAGGGCTTTAGGTTTTAGGGCGCTGTTGGGATTAAGATAAGTGTTCGGCCCGAGGCAGGCTAGAATGTGTCCGTGAGTGACCCTCACCACTGGCATCGCTGGCGTTCTTGCCCCTCCTCTTAGTTCTCTTCCTCTCCTCGTCTCTCATCTTCCTCTCAGCACCCTGCGGGTCGCATGCAGAAAAGATGACTATCGAGCAGCAGCATGACAACATCTTACAATCAGATCGAGCCCTCGGCCATTGAGGTTTGATTCAAGGAGGAAGCGGAGGTGTGGGGAGGCGTCGCACCTTATCACAGAAGATCTTGATCTGGCAGGCGGCCCTGTGGATGAGCTGGTTGGTGCCCGTGCTGAAGTCATACGTGTCGATCTGCAGGTTCAGGGGCAGACCCTTCACTCCCTTCTGGGAGGAGAAGTCTGTGCTCAGGGAGTTGATGCCGATGTACACCTGGGGGAAGAGGAACCACGGGGCGAGATTTAGGATAAGGGTTCGGCAATCATTGATTCACATGATATTATAACACCTTATGACACCTTCGGCCTCTTCTCACACACACACCGTGCATGAAGTGCAGCAATTACAGCTACTTTTAATCGTTTGGAGGAGTTATGCAGTCTGGGGGGTATTTTGACCTAAAGTCAATGCTCCTGTCAGCCTTTTGTGTGAGACAGTACCGAGACTGTGGCCCGCGGAAGAGGAACGTGAACGCATGGCAAGTGAAAACACACACCAGCCGCCTGGTGCCAGGGTCAACAGCATGCCGACATGAGCCGCGGCGCTGGTGTTGAAAGAGCTGAGTGACGGTTATTGATGGAGTGATACTCCAGCGTCTGAGGTCACAAACCACCGCTGTTGCTGCTGCTGCTGCTGCCAGCTGATTCCTCTCTTATTTTCCCCTCTTTAGGTCTTAAGTCCCTTCCTTTTCTTCACCCTCCCTCCCTTTATGTCGTCTCTCCAAGAAGAAAGACGAACGGGCCTCTGTATCCTGTCCCTGTGTCCCCACAGCACAATGTGTCTCTGGTCCCTTTTCTCTGTCTCTCAATCAAGTCGTTTCGGCCTCTTTGTGTCCCCTTCCCTCCCACAGCGTGGTTAACCTCGTTCTCATCCCGCTCTATTCATCTTTTCTATCGGCGGTGTTTTGCTGTGTACAGGTGGTGAGACAGAGAACACCTCTGGGCTCCTTGTCCCGGAGCCCAGAGGCCCCGGGGCCCCGAGGCTCGGGGTGGGGCCTCCTCCTCCTCCTCCTCCTCCTCCTCCTGGAGCCCAGAGGCCCCGGGGCCCTCAGGCTCGGGGTGGGGCCTCCGAGGTTGTAAGGAGACGTGCCGTGCGCTGGCTGTGGGTGACAGAAGCCTGAGGGCCAAACACATATCTAGGATTCTTCTCCTCCCTGTTCTACCACTCCTTCTCTCCTTCCCCGCTGTGCCCTCCCTGTCGTTTCTCCTAAACCAGTGCGCGCCTCTTCAGCCGGCGCTGATGTGTATGCATGTGCACGGGTTTTGTGGGTGTGTGTGTGTGGGTGTGCGTGTGTGTGTGGGTGTGGCTTTTGTGGGTGTGCTTGTGTGTGTGTGTGTGTGTGTGTGTGTGTGTTTACCTTAGCCTCCTCATTGGGATTCCATATGAAGGACAGGGCATTGAAGGCCACCTCCTCAACGTTGCTTATTCCACTGAACACCTCTTTGTAATCGGCTACAGAGAGAGAGAGAGAGAGAGAGAGAGAGAGAGAGAGAGAGAGAGAGAGAGAGAGAGAGAGACAGAGAGAGAGAGAACGGTTCAAAGTGTTGCTCCCACCACAGCTCGTGTTATAACCGTGTGTGTGTGTGTGGAGGGGCCGGGCGGGGGGCCGCAGGTGGACCTTACCGATGTCGATCACCCTCTGCTTGACGGTGGGCTGGCGGGCGTGCCAGTGGTTCCAGCAGCGCAGCTGGATCTCGGGGCTCTTGTCGTTCTCAAACACGGCCATCACCACCGTCTGGCAGGGAGAGAGGAGGAGGAGGAGGAGGAGGAGGAGGAGAG
>JAXIVH010000014.1:9852517-9860017 GCA_036785325.1 Urophycis tenuis | reverse complement strand
TTAGCATATCAATGTATCAAGCTGTTTATAACCTTCTCATAGTTATCTGTCTCACCGCTCGCTCTCTCTCTCTCTCTCTCTCTCTCTCTCTCTCTCTCTCTCTCTCTTTGTTCATGTAGTTAAAGGCGTCCATGGATACAGGTAGAACAACTTGGGTCATAACATTTTCCTACAACAGTTTCAGGTCAGAGGTGGTGATAACTGAGTTCAGTGTAGGAAAACAGTGTAGGAAATCTGTTTTGTGACGCCGACTCCAAAATTTGGGCAGCATTGATTGTTAATGATTAAGATGTCAACTGTCTGACATCAATCAATACAAGCAAAAATAATATCACTGAATAAAATAAGTGAATAAGTCAAAATGTCCATATGTTATATGCTTTTGGTTTATGGTGCACATGTTTCCATTACAATGCTACAGGGAATCTATTAGATGTTAACTTAATTTCTGCATATATTTTCACATGTACAAAATCCCACACCGATAATCAGACATCATTTGTCGATACATCAAGAACAGCAATGCTTTGTTGTCCAAACCTTTTATATTGCTTGTGTAAATACAAACTTTTGTTTGCTTTTGCATCTTACTAACAAATACCATTTGTTACTAGGTGGATGAGCTGAAAAAAAAAATGAAAATGAAGACTATATTGTAACAAAGTATTAATGTTACTATAACATCTTCCCTGATTCTAACATCAGGGACACACTGAGGCACCACAGCCCTGCGATGGTGTGTTGATGAAACAAGCACAGCGTTCTCAGACCCTGGCTCAGGGGACGCAGCAGGCTGAGTGGCTCAGTAGGGCTGAAAACCCAGAATGGTCAGCTGATCACTGAAGTGAACTGATCGTTCTGTACGACATTCAAGTGATAAATGAAATGGAGGTTATTTTATTTTTGATAAAATACTAAAACATGCATGTGTATAAAGTTGCAGCCGTGTTGCATGTGGTCTGATGTCTGTAGCTCAGGGTGGACAGAGCAGGTTGTCCACTAACCGTACGGTCGGCGGTTCGATCCCCTCGATCCCCTCTTCCAAACTGTCCGCATGTCGAAGTGTCCTTGAGCAAGACACTGAACCCCACCTTGCTCCCCAGGCGCTGAACCTAGCAGCCCACTGCTCCTATGTACAATAGGATGGGTCAAATGCAGAGAACAGATTTCGTTCTCATATCTAAAAAAAATACTGAGAATGACAAATAAAGACTGAAAGGTCCTCTCTCTCTAATAAAACCTTTATCTGTAGTGCACCTTTAATGTGCTATTCAAGAATACACACAGCCAGACCACATTCGCCTGCATAGCAATTAGGGATGTCCGATATTGACTTTTTGCCGATATCCGATAGCCGATATTGTCCAAATTCTTAATTTCCGATTCCGATATCAACCGATATGGTATACCGATATATACAGGCGTTTTTATTTTCGCCCAGACTAATTTTAGGTCCCATATCTCCTGTTGTGGAATTAACACATCATCTGCTTTTATTGTGATGCCTCACTAGATTGCATTTCACAAATTAACACTGTCTATAAAAAATAAGGACACTATTTCAACTTATGGAAAAGTGCCATATTTATGCACAAGCACATTATCGGTGGTAAAACCGATAACGATATGAACCGATATTACAAAAATAGGCTAATATCCCTAATAGCAATCAATTCATAACATATCCCAAAAAAAATTAAAATAAAATACATTTGTATTCAAGTCTTTGGAAAATGATAATGTTATGGTAGTCGCACAGATATGATAAAGACATATCGGGGTGTGAGCAGAGACCCTGCAATACCCTGTGCCCCCCTGATCACACTGCATTTCGTGAATCTCTTTCGGGAATCTAATCCAGGACAACACACCAACAGAGCCAGAAACCAAGCGTCCAGTCAAGTGTGTGTGTGTGTGTGTGTGTGTGTGTATGTGTGTGTCTGTGTGTGTGTGCGTGTGTGTGCGTGTGTGTGCGTGTGTGTGTGTGTGTGCGTGCGTGCGTGCGAGCGGGTGTGTGTGTGTGTGTGTGTGTGTGTGTGTGTGTGTGTGTGTGTGTGTGTTGGCTCACACTCAGATGTCAGGTGTGTCCCCACACACTACTTGTACCGTGAAGGATCTCCATCATCACCTCGCTCCTCCTGCTGCCCCCCCCCCCCCCCCCCAGTCTCTCTCTCTATCTGTATCTCCCAGTTTCTCTCTCTCTCTTACTCTTCCTTTCCCTTTTATTCTCTACTCCTTTCATCCCCCCCACTCCCTGTAAAGGCCTTTTGACCACCTAGAGAGTGACTGACAGCTGAGAGAGAGACCTCCTCTGTGCTCCTTGATTCAACACCATTGCTTCTTCTATTACCACTGCGTTTACATTCTTAACCTTTTTCATAGTACAATTGATTATAGACTACAACAGAGATATGCTAATAAAAAAAGCATTGCACATTACAAACATTACAAACCCAAAGTGATAGGCTACAAAATTAAAACAATTATTTTAAACCGGGGCCTTTATTACAATAGGACCTAATATATGTTATATGAGTCTATCTCAGGACTTCTCAAAGTCCGGACATCGGTCCTGATCTGGACAGAACGGCAAGTCAATCCGGATTGAGTTAAGAATATAATAGGACGGTATGAAGTATAACGTTTTCTACTTGGAAAGACATTTGCTATTGATCAATACATTAGCAACGGGTGCATACACAGTGTAGCGAGGGAGATCAGTCACCGCGATCCTGTCCCCAGATGAATGTGAATGTTAATGTGGCTTATTTCCCTATCGTTGTCATGGCGACGTGCACTGATGGACAGCGTGTTGTGTGTTGTTGTTGCTGTTGCAGCCGAGTCCAGGCAGCAGCGTTGTTACTGGAGGATTTCCTCGGCTCCTGTATCGGAGACACAGACACAGCGGCGGCGACCGGTGACTTCTGACCCGAGGCGCGCCGATGCGTCTTTCGGATGCGTGCGGTGAGACGGAGCGCAGGGTGCTCCCCGCGCGGCGGGCAGACAGCAGCTGACCGGAGGCTCACATGGGAGGGATCGAAACCCATCGCCACAACGGTCACCGGTCGTTTCGAAAATACATTATATTTTTTATCAACTTTGGTAATAATAATAATAAAAAAGATTTTGAGTATCTTGAAGTTGTTGCTCACAATGAGTTGGTCGACTGTGATTCTATGATCGCCAATCATTAGTGATTACCTTTAAAAATGGATACAAAGAGAACCAGGTGTTTTCTCTTTTCTAGGTGCTCAAAGACATTTTTTTGAGAACATGCAAAATAGTTATTTGCAAAATGTTACAAAACCCACATAGCCCCTTTAATAATAGTAATTGAAAAAAAACAATACATGATGAATGGGTGAGTGGATAAGCAGCAGTATCTACATCATCTGAAGAGAAGCACTCTTTCCCTCCACTTTGTCCTGCATACCTGACCTGCGGTGGGGAGGAATGTCTACCAGAGGGCTAACAAAGGGATACACAACACCTGCAGTATTTCACCCTCAAACTATCTTCGTCTTCATGGTGAGAACATACAGCAGGCACCTGCCTTGGTGAGCTCCAGTGAGGGTGCTGACCTGAATAGCTAATATTCAAGCGCCTGACATCATAATCATCTCCCCGCTTGTTTTTCTCACATGTAGATGAGAAAATATCTACGAAAAACATCTCTGAGACGTGTGTGTGTGCGTGTGAGTGAGTGAGTGTGTGTGCTGGAGTGAGTGAGTGTGTGAGTGAGTGTGTGAGTGAGTGCTTGTGTGTGTGTGTGTGTGTGTGTGTGTGTGTGTGTGTGTGTGTGTGTGTGTGTGTGTGTGTGTGTGTGTGTGTGTGTGTGTTGTGTGTGTGTGTGAGTGTGTGTTGTGTGAGTGAGTGTGTGAGTGAGTGTGTGAGTGAGTGCTTGTGTGTGTGTGTGTGTGTGTGTGTGTGTGTGTGTGTGTGTGTGTGTGTGTGTGTGTGTGTGTGTGTGTGTGTGAGTGTGTGAGTGAGTGCTTGTGTGTGTGTGTGTGTGTGTTTGCGTGTGTTTGCGTGTGTGTGTGTGTGTGTGTGTGTGTGTGTGTGTGTGTGTGTGCTGTGTGTGTGTGTGTGTGAGTGTGTGAGTGAGTGCTTGTGTGTGTGTGTTTGTGTGTGTATGTGTGTGTACGTATATGTGTGTGTGTAAGAGAGAGAGCGAATGCGTTCTTGTCTCTATGTGTGTGTGCGTGCATGCGTGTGTGCGTGCGTGCATGCGTGTGTGTGTGTGTGTGTGTGTGAGAGAGAGAGAGCGAGCGAGTGAGTGCTCTTGTCCCTGTCTATGTGTGTGGACTATTTGTTTGTGCCGATCAAAAAATGGTCACCCTAACAAAAGCGACACGGCAAAGCCACGTTTGTGTGCACGGTGTGGTGACCCCCCCCTGTTTTCTGGATAATGAGGTGAATGGAGGGGACTCTCTCTCCACCAAAGAACCTGCTGTCGCTTTTGTTTGGCCTGGACTAGCGAGAGGCTCCACCAGTCTGAGAGGAGGGGAACCCCCCCCCCCCCCCCCCCCCAGGCCCCCCCCCAGCCCCCCCTTTCCTACCAGGGGCTTGCCACTCCCAGAAACTACACACAGCCACCACCCCCGCGCAACCCTAAATTGTGTGTGTATGGGGGGGGGGGGGGGGGGAGGACAGGCGAGGAGTTGGGGGTGAGGAATGGGGGCAGGAGGAGCAGAAACAGGTTTTAGGGAAGGAGCCGTGGTGGCCCGCTGCCAGAGAGCGCGGGATGGTGAGTGGACGGAGGGAGACGGCAGAGGAGAGACATCAGACACAAACAGGGGGGATTTCACAGCTCTCGGCAGGGCTCACGTGTTGCGCCGCGAGGCTGGGATGCGGATCCCCCCCCCCCCCCCACCCCCCCCCCCCCCCCCAGGGCCCACGGGGAGGCCGTATACGTTGAGACAGCGCACGTTGCTCAACACCATTGTTCAGTGCAGAGACAGTTGAGCAATTGGGCAGTTGTTGTTGTTGTAGCGGCATGAATCACACACAGCTCCAAGAAATGGGCTAGCGTTGTCTGACAAAAGGAGCAGGGCTTGCTGCTGGTGACGGCACGGCATTTAGAGTTTTATGGATTTTTTTTTTTTTTACATGATAGATTTCCTTGTTGAGAAGAGCCTCACACGCTGAACTGTTGACCTTGGCATGCCACACCCAAATCTTGATACGGTGAACTAGATGTGATATCGTATAGTTAACGACCGTGAGTTAACTACCCTGAACTACTGAAAAAGGGAGAAGGCTTTTAAAGTGTCTCAGACGTGTTCTCAGTCCCAGAGTCCGGTGGCAGCTGCAGGCCAGTGGCTCTGGAGACGTCCCAAGTGTGCTCAGGAAAAGGGTCAACTGCTCACGTTCGGATCTCACATGGGCCCTCCTGGTGTGTGCACTGTGAAGTCGTTTCTGGGCAATGTGAGTCCTTTGTTCCAGTCGGGCTGTCTAGCCCCGCGTGTGTGTCTGTGGTTGTTTTGTTTGGTGTCCACCGTGAAGCATACCGCTGAGAAGCACAGCAAGATAAAAACTGAAACAATGAGAGATGGGGAGGTGTGCCACACACGTACCGACACACAACACGTACCGACACACACACACACACACACACACACACACACACACACACACACACACACACACACACGCGCACACAAACAGACAAAAAAAAACAACATGACACACACACACAAACATGCTCCCGCACACACGCTAGAGATAGAGAGAGGTGATAATCTTTTGTGTCACAAAAGATTCCCTTACGCAGAGTGCTCTCACATAGCTCCGACACTAGTCCGCTGCGTTCATCCATGTCAACCTCCGTCACCAAGAAACGCCAGTCAAAAGCCGAAGAAGCCAAGAAGATAAATGTGGACTTAAAGAGAGATTGACGTTGACTGGGACTCTAAGTCTAGCTCTTACAGATTGAGCTAATCGTGTATTGAGACCGAGGGGTAGTACCATGAGGGGACTTGTAAGATGTGCCTCAGTGCTGTATGTACACAAACAGCGCCTTGGTTCACTAGGGCTGAGCCTCGGCGCAGCTTAATCTGCTGGATCCCAGGCTAAGCCCAGCAACAGCAGTGCAGAACAGGAGCAGATGCATGCGCAACTCCTGCATACGCATGTGTAAGGGGGTTAAGAGAGTTAGCATGGCAGAAAGGGAGAGAGAGGGAGAGAGACAGGGCGAGAGAGAGAGAGAGAGAGAAAGACAGAGAGAGAGAGAGCATTCTATTTTTAGTAATAATGTCACAGGAAAAAAAGGTTGAAAAACCTTTATAGTTGGGAGCACTATGAGATTTACTGACAGAAATTGACAATGAATGTTTATAAAACATGTCATGTTTTAAGTTTACAATTGATCATGTTTTAGTCACACATGCCCTAAGACAAAGGGAGACACATGCAGGTTAATAATCACAGCAAAGTAAATTTTCGTAGCTAAGTAATTTGTATAATGTCGAAGAATTAGACACACAAGCACTAAATTACATGTCACACACACACACACACACACACACACACACACACACACACACACACCACACACACACACACACACACACACACACAAACACACACACACACACACACACATACCACACACGCACACGCACACACACACACACACACACACACACACACACACACACACACACACACACACACACACACACACAGGGGACACTGGGGTCCCACCCTAAGAGGGGACAAATATTAAGCAAATTTACATATCAGGTTTCATGCCCTTAGAGAAAAAAACTAAAGCTGTATTTATTGTTTAGCCCTAGGGCTGTCCTTATCTGCACCAGCTAAAACCTCAAACTGCTGTCAGCTCCAACTGTGGCAAAATGAAAGGTGCAAACAGTGATGATGAAGGTGATATTTCAGACCATTGATTACATAATGTAGTAACATTCAGTACATGACATGTACATGACTTCATAAAAAAAAAACAAGAATTGCAAACGTTCTTTTCTTTTGACAAAAAAAACCCCAACACACGTTACTGTAAAGCACAAAAAAATCTGTACATTGGCCCCGCAGCATTGCTTGCCATTTGGAAGAATGTCACCAAACAATAATGCTCAAATAGCCTCCAGAGAGCAATACCTGAACGATGAAAGAGGGCTGAATTATACTGCACACATCATATGGCTCCATGAGACAAGCTGATATTATTACCTTTTGCTGTAGCATTCTGGTTAATGTAGCACAATCAAACAAGTCCATATACAGGCAATAAGTCTTTGTTTCAAGATTTGTGATTGTGTGTGTGCGTGTGTAAATTACAGAAGGTTACATTACTGCATATCAGATGCCTGTGTGTTTGTAGGGGCTCAAAGGTCAAGTGGAAACTTAAGGAGATGTGGTAGGGGGGAAATAGAGAGAAGACTTCTTGGAAATGGCCCTCAATCAGTTATGAAGCTATGGGTCTGGTTAATATTTCCATTCCCTGTCATCTTCATCTCCGTCTTCATCATCATCATCATC
>JAXIVH010000014.1:9841433-9852317 GCA_036785325.1 Urophycis tenuis | reverse complement strand
TTCAATAAGAAGTCCCCATTTTGGGCCTGTCAGTGGAAAACAAGTCCTCTTTAGAGGCTGTACATTGATGGGGCGTTGTTGCCCCCAAAGGATTACATTGCTGCCTGTTCACAGCTGCAGGGTTCTTTCTCAATCCTGGACGGATCTCAACAGATGTGGTCCACATTCGTCCCCCAGACACAAAGTGATGGTGAAATAGGGTCTCTGAAGAAACTCTGAAGTTAACCTTCAGAGTCTTTCTTTGTTTTTTCCTTAGCTTTTCAACCCATCTCTTCTTCGTTTCTTTCTTGTATTCTCCTGCTGTTTTCTCCTCCTCTCCCTCTTCTCATCTCTTTCTTCTAAACTCTCTTTGGTGTTTTTTGTTTGTTTGTTTGTTTGTTTTTGTAAGCCACACTACTGCTATGTGTTAGTTTCCGTGTGTGTCCTATAATCCAACAATGATATCCCTATCATCCCCATTTCATATTGGATTGAAATCAGGCGGCTAGCTACTAGAAATATAAACATGGCGCAAACAATTGTGACTCAAGTGGACTGATTCCCCATGTGTAACATCTGTTATAAAACACATAGGAAACCCAGTTAGCTTTCACAATGGTTGACATCAATATCAGCATCTAATTCGATTCAAGTGACATAACACATAGCGGCAGCTCCAGGCTTCACTTCATTACCTGTGACATGTACCTGTTATTTGTTCCCTTTGGCATAACATGTATTTGCATGCTCATCACATTCTTTGGCCGTCGCCAACCGCAAATTCCAGGCGGAGGAAATTGTGAATGAGGTGTATAGAAATGAGAATGAGCTTCAGAACGAGGCCATGGAGGTGGGTGAGGAGGAGGAGGAGGAGGAGGAGCAGTTGGAGGAGAAAGTGCCTCATCATGCACAGTGAGCCATCCTGGTTATCAGCAGTGATATCAGGATCAGAGAAGAGCCTCTGCTTTGATCTTCTAAGAGGTCCAAGTCTACATTCTCACCTATGTTAAATGCAAAAGGCATGGAGGAGGGGTTCAGAAATGATAACGCTGCTCCAAGAATGCTCATCTCTTGAGCTCACCGTGTCTCTTTGACACGCAAACACCAATGGCCACATGCTTATCTGAGGCGTGTGTCATGCTCATCGGCCCATGCTTGAATAAACCAAAGTGATGTCTGTGTCGGTCTCTCTCTGTAGTGCATAGTGTAAAGAAAAGGTCTATGACAAGAACCACGTTGGTCAATTCATGCCACACAGCCTTGCTGGCTGATCACTCACTGCCTGATCACTCATTGGGCTGATCACTGTCCAGCTGATTTCTGACTGGCTGATCACATGACTGTCACACTGACCGACTGACTGATCACCGGATTGGCTGTTCGCTGGCTGGCTGAATACTCGGTTCTAAAATGTCACGCTCATCTTTGTTCTCCACTACTGTCACCCCCACCTCCACACAGCCCCCCCCCCCGGCCCAACCCCAATTCCAGCCACTAAGTTTGTCCTGCTAACAATGGCTGACACAGACATATAAATAGCCCTTACTGCCTCCAGCCTTAATATTAATGGCTTATAGACTTATCTGACAGCTAGGCTGGCATTTAAACTGAGGAGAGAGAGAGAGAGAGAGAGAGAGAGAGAGAGAGAGAGATGAGAGAGAGAGAGAGAGAGAGAGAGAGAGAGAGAGAGAGAGGAGAGAGAGAGAGAGAGAGAGAGAGAGAGAGAGAGAGAGAGAGAGAGAGAGAGAGAGAGAGAGAGAGAGAGAGAGAAAGTGGGAATTATTTAAATAATGAAGTAAGATGATAGTATGCAGTAAAATAAAGTCTGAGAAGTTTGAGCATGTCTCTTAGTTATCCTGTCAGCCTGAGAGGCGTTCTATAACTAGAGGCTGCTGAATAATTCAGGGAGCTGTGCATAAACAGACCAGTACCAACACAATTCATTTAACCAATGGATCAGATGTCTATGGAAATGTTTTTAGCTGATGATGATCCTATAAGGTGAAGGTCGGGTTAGGTTTTTTGGAAGATGATATCCATGCCCCCCCCCCCCCCTTCCCCTAATCCCAGCGTCACAAATAATCAACATTGTTCAATATGAGTAATTTAGCAGACTGGACCTCTGCTATATATGCTTAGTTATTGAGTGATATCATTGTGTATTCAGTTTCATGAAGCTACATTATAATGCAATGTTGTGTGGGGGGTCATTGGTGACATAGGCTGTGATGTAACAAAGTCCCGACGTTTGGTACTACATTACTGTCGTAATCCCTTTTACAACTGCAACGGTCACCCATTGGGTTTAGTCTTCATGTTGACAACAACACACAACGAAAAGCAGTATAAACCGGACTGTAATATCTGCAGTGCACATTGCCCAGGAACTGTAGTGGCGTAAAAAACCCGAAAAAAACCCACAACGAACGTGAGGAGGTGATGACGTCAATGTGGAGCCAACGCCGCGCTGGGTTGATGCGCTTCAGCTCACAGAGAGGATGGGGAGGGGAGGGGAGGGGGATGAGAGAGATGAGAGAGAGAGAGAGAGAGAGAGAGAGAGAGAGAGAGAGAGAGAGAGAGAGAGGAGAGAGGAGAGAGAGAGAGAGAGAGAGAGAGAGAGAGAGGAGAGAGAGAGAGAGAGAGAGAGAGAGAGACGGAGAGAGAGAGAGAGAGAGAGAGAGAGAGAGAGAGAGAGAGGAGAGAGAGAGAGAGAGAGAGAGAGAGAGAGAGAGAGAGAGAGAGAGAGAACTTGTGGTGCCGCCCACTGTACCACCGGTGCTGCAGCATCACTTTCTACAGCGCACTAACGCAGTGAGAAACGAACACAGTGCATGTCGTCAGAACAACGAGTCGACGGGACTTACATCGAAACGCGGAGGAACAAGCACCGAGCATCACTGTACAGCCTCTGACGACACGAAGAAGACAAAGAACACGGGTTTTTTATTTCCTTTTATTTTATTTTCCCAGCCGCGAAAGGGAATGCCATCTATAAATATGAAACTGGAGATGGTGACCATCATCGCCTGCGAGGTAGATACAGAGGTGTTTACGTCCGACAAAATGCAGGTACCGTGTCCCCATCATGCACGTTTACGTACAGAATGCCACCAATTCGCATGTGTTCTGTCTGTTTCTGTTTTTCGGCACTTATCGGTTCGGGACCGACTCGCTTTGTCTCCCTGACTGCATGTCCCCATCTATAAGTGTGCACGCACGTCTTTGGTGACGTTGAATGCAGCCCTTTCCGACGCCGCGGATTTTTATCAATGGGAGCCGCAGCTCATCAGAATGCAGCTCTCGAACCCGCACTCACTAATGTCCCTGGTTGTGCGTTCAATGAATGCATGCGTTTGTGGAGGAATCGCCAGAGACTGGTGGACAAACCTCGGGACGCAGCCGGCGGGGGCATACATATGGCACAGCATAGATGTCTTGAAGCTCAGCAGCAATCGCTGTAATCATGTTCTGCTCGCTTTAAGTTTCTCCTGCGCAAGTTCCATGGCAGAATGACGTCCATACGATGGGGATCATTTGCCAATGCAGGACGGAAAGGCAGTTGAAGGCAGTTTTAGACGCAGTGGTGAACCGTTGTCCTTCCCTAGCTATACCCAGCTCTCCTCATTTTTGTTCCACTTATTTTCTGTTCTCGCTATCATCGATGCGATGTGCCAGGATAGGATTGGCAGGTTTGCGTCTCTGACATCCGTGGGACCGTTATAGGTATATGGGGCAGTTTTGGAGTCCAAACGCATGTTTCTTACAGCGCCCCGCCTAACGCACAGGGAAGCTGGTGCCAGTGCGGCTTCTTGGAAAGCCAAGCAGGTGTTGTGCCAACCAATTCAAAGCGTTCAGATCCCCTCTCCAGTTCTCTGGCTGATGGGACAGGACAGCCCATTACCACTTCTTGTCCTGGAAAAACAAACAAACTCAAGCCGCACAGAGAAAGAGAATGATCATTAGCATTTTCATTCACGTTGTGGAGTATAATTCGACAAACACATTGTTGTTTCCTTTTGGTATTGCCATATTTCTGAAATTATGGGAAATGAAGAAAACATAGATGCCAGAATATAAAATCATATGTTTATTTAGTGAACAGATTTCTGTGCCTTAGCAGGATACAATGATGCTTGCGAGAGCATGTCTATCTTGCATGTCATGATGTATTTAAATCTAGAGTCTAATTCTATGCATATGTGTGTGTGTGTGTGTGTGTGTGTGTGTGTGTGTGTGTGTGTGACAACACTTGCAGTGCTGTTGTGTTGTTGTTGGGTCTAATGACAGCCTCTCCAGTGAAGACCAGCTCAGGTGAGACACGCCAGCCAGCTGTCTCTCTTCACTGGTTCCTGTTTTTCGGGGGAACGGCCGCTCTTGTCTCTCGTATTGCCGGTCATGTGATCTGAGCTTGAGGAAAATCAACATCTTCAAGGCCCTAGCGACAGCAATGGAAACAATGGGGTGTTGGTTGATTTTAACAGATCACGGGTACAGCATGAGTATGTTTGGACAATTCCATGTATTTTAGGCAGTCAGTCAGACATTGACATCAGTAGTATTGCCACAAATACACACATATTGTGCATCGGCCCTCCTCAACACATGCCACCATTCAATTCATTCGAGTTGATGGTTGATAATCCACTCACACAGCCAATGAACGAGTGAATCCATCGAGTCAACGCACCATCAAGAGGGTATGGGCAGGCCGTACCATCGCTGTTGAACAAACAATCAGCTTCACCTCAGAGATAGGAATCGGCGCTGACCCGCTGGATCCACCGGCGCCGCCGCTGGGTCAGAGATGCCCGATCGGCCCGTCTTCCCCACATCGCCGGGCCGGCCCGCTCTGATCAGAAAGCCCCCTGTCAGGACGCCCCTTATCAGGCGACGGGTCGCGACCAAAGGGAGGGAGCAGAGGAGGAAGCAGAATCAAAGGAGGAGACAGACTGAATGGCACAAAGAACAGCGCTAATCCTGGGCTTCCTGGCACACGCACACACACACACATACATGCACACGCATGCACGCATGTGTGTGTGTGTGTGTGTGTGTGTGTGTGTGTGTGTGTCTGTGGGTGGGGGGGGGGGGGGTGAGAGAGTGCAGATTAAAGCAGGGGACACGTGGTTATCTGTGTTCAACTCCCTGCCTTGCACCCAGCTACATCCTTATTATTATGATTATTACAATCATATTGATATTAACACATGTCATGGATATTGTTAACATTGTTATTGTCATTATGAGTAGTGGACATGATAGTATCATCACCACCACCAACACCACCCACTACTTCAGCTACACTGCTGCCCGCTGCCTCCTCACACAGGTGACGGTGTTGGGTCTAGTTGTAGTAGTCTGTCTTTGTGGTCGTAGTTTTAGTAGTCACGTATTAACATTCACCGTACGTGGGGGTCTTTGGACGTGAGGCGGGACGTCAGTCTGAGCTTCTCCTACGTCGTCCTCCGGTCCGACCGCCGTGACACGAGGTCTGCCGCTATTTATAGCGGCGACATGGGCAGATGATTGTATGGTGGCCACGCTTCAGCGAGCAAACAACAAGGAACACATGAATGAAAGACAAGTTTAGCTCGGCAGGACGAGTGGGAGGACACTCTGTACGTGCGAACGCAGCGAGAATGTGCAGAAATTAAGATTTATTTCCATTCAGACGCCACCCACCCCTCCCCGCCGTAATTTGGATTAAAGCGGTGAAACAGAGGAGCTGTTGCTGTGCCTTGTTCTGCGCTGAGTGGATTAGAAGCTACAGTAGGAGCAAAAAAACATGGCGGCTTTTTTTTTTAAAAACAGCGGTCGTCGTCCGTGTCTCACACACCGAGGTGTGATGAGAGGCATGGCCCCCCGAGCCCCCCAGCCCCCCCGGACGCCACGCCTTCCACGCCAGTCAAACGCACGCCGGTCAGACGCACGCTAACGTTTTGATCCGGGAGCGCGGCCTGGCCTTGCGCTCAGGGTTCAATATCACAATATCTTTGTCTCTCCGAGAAGGAAACCCGAGTGTGCGGCTGCGGAGGTCCGCCCCGGGGCTGGAGCGGTCCGTCGCCGTCGTCGTCGTCGTCGTCATGGTTGTTGTTGCCGTGGTTGTTGTTGTTGTTGTTGTTGTCATGGTGGTCGTTGCCGTGCGGACGCCTGGGCTCCAGCGGCGCTGGCGCAATCAGAGACGGGTAATTTGCCGGCGCCAGTTAAGACGCCATCGCCATCGTTACCTGCGGAGAGTCCGGTGGCTCCGGGAGGCGACACCGCAGGACACGCGTGTGAAGGTCACGGCGCTTACACGAGCGCGGGCTGCTGTTACTACTGTACCCGCACGCCACGACGCCCGCACGCCACGACGTGGACGTGTCGGGCTCCCGGTGCGGCGAGTGTCAGGACGCCTGGCGAAGGGAACGGCGCCGTGGCGTCGAGCGGAGCATGATTGGATCTGATCTCCTACCCAGACAGTTGCAGAGTTACTGCAGCAACAGAGAAATGAAATGCAGCTATGACTGCACGATAGGAGACACACACACACACACACACACACACACACAGGCCTACACTGTTGTCCCCTTTGCTCTTCCCCTCCCATACACAGACACGCACACACACACACACAAATACAGTAGTAACACCGATATCCAGTCACACCAACGCATATGCTTTCCACAACAGTGACTCAGCAGACCAGCAGAGAGAGAGAGAGAGACACACACACACACACACACACACACACACACACACACACACACACACACATCGCAGAGAGAGAGAGAGGGATATACTCCCTTCTAACAGCCATGCAAGCAGGGCCTGCACCCTGAGCTAACCCAGGGTAGTCATCACATTCTGGGCCTCTTCTGTTGCCACTAACCCCCCCCCTCCCCCTCCTCTCTGATTGCTGTTGTACTGATACAGAGGGATGCTTTGTGTTTTCTGATGAACCTGCTGGTTACAGTTCAGTGGAAGGAACAATACACGTCCTGTGATGAGGCGTCCGAGGCTGTGGTCTCTGACGAGCGCTGTGCTCCTAACGGTCCTGGAATGTTTCGGTTCCAGGAGGGTTCTTTTTAGCCCGCAGCGGAGGATACTTTTTTGTTGTACTTTCCTTAACATAATTGTGGGTAATTTTCGTTTGGGTGTCTCATGTCTTGCAGAACGAGGGAGATAGACTTAATTTAAGTAAAAGAGAGACGCTCCGCCAGAAGCCCTGCTATTAACTATACAGCTAGTAAGCGCTACCTCTCATTAAGTAATTAGTGATCACTTTGGCGCCAATCTGAATTCCCCTCGACGCTATTTATTTCTGCATAGAATATCGTGGATTGCTATTGATTATGTACTTGGCCCATTTGTCACAACAAAATGACAGAAATCTTATTAGCATCGGATTGCCTGCAGAGGAAAATCAATGTTTTAGTGTTTTACTAATCACACTTTCTGCTACAAGTTGGTTGTTGAGGTGCGGTCGCAGGCCAAACGTTTCACACAACACAGGCGGCTGAATGTGTTTCCTGTTTAGCTCTGTCTGGTCACCACTCTAACCCTGCATAAACCTCTGAGTTAATTTCAGTGTGAAGTTTGCATCTTGTAAGCGATAACATATGGAAGGGTTAGCTAGTCCACTGTATCTTATTCATCTTTGTCGTATCAAAGAACAGTGGGTTCAACCCGCAACCTCCTGGACTCTTTCTAATCTTAATGATTCATCATTCGATGACGACCGATACTCTGCATTTGACCTCCGCCATGAGGCTGATGCTTATACTGTCTGCATCGGCGCTACGGTTGTCATATATGTCACGCGAAGCACACTTTCCCCAGGTTGTCGGGGTGAACAGGAGAGTGGAGGGCGTAGTGGACAGAGGTTGGCCATAGACAGTGACGGTATCATGTTAGGCGCTGCTGGGAAACCAGAGCCACGCTGTGGCAGGGTTGAGCAGGCCCAAGGCGGAGCGCTGGGCTCAGGTGTGCCCGGCTCCCCCAGTCTGGGCACAAGGCAGGCGGGGACGCGCGGCTCACGTTGCCCTGAAACCCTAGAGAGCCCCGGGGGCTCGGGTGTCAACCTAAAGGTTATTGCGGCGCTGCGTCTATTAAAGTGACGTACAACAACGGGACAGTCTCCCGGGCCGCGGCGTAGGGTTACGGCCCGCCGCCATGACAACGGCCATTATGATTTTAGAAGACGAGTAGGTCACAAAAAAAAAAAAAGAATGAACGGTGGACGGGGAATGCGCGGTGCCCACTCTTGTGAGCTGGTCAGATGCGGGGCAAGGTGACGCTGTTGTCATAATGGAGGCCGCTCAGGATGTGGGGTGAACGTTCGGTTATCCATACTATTTAATATTCTAGCAGAACGTCCAGTCAGGTCCTGTGCCCTTACAGCAGTTGAATAATCCATGAGAGACATTAGAAATTAGAAATGGACGAGAAGTGTAGCCTTCGACTTGCCGTTGTATTGTATGGAATGAGGCAACATTTGTATTGGAAACCTCAAGAAAATAGATAGCCCAGGGAGGTTGTCTTACTTAAGGAAACAATTGCATCATAGTGATCGCATCATAGGAATGACATCACAGCGGTGGTGGTGGTGGTGGTGATGGTGTCCCATCCTAGACAGTAATCCAGGCAAAAGCCAGATACCCTGTTTTACGTTGTGGGCCCTGTGCATTCACACACACACGCACGCACGCACGCACACACACACACACACACACACACACTATTCGTCTGTGGGTGTACGGTCTCCAATAGCAATAAAGCACCCAGTCTGGTGAAACTCAGCAGAACATGTGGAGAACATACTGTGTACACTTATACTCATGGAGACTGTGATGCAGGGTTTTTTATCAGGCTAAAGCTTTGTTGTTATTTCGAGTGGGAGACATGTCAACATATGTGTTACTATCACAGCAGACGGGGATGTTTTGCTACTAAGCTCATATTCTGGACCAGTGATGCTAACACTTAGTCAGGTTTTCAGACCATTTCATTGTTTTTATTTATTTCTCACCGCAAATTGAGCCACAGCAACATGCAACGGTGGATCCATTTCACATGAATCTTGATATTATACAAATTGATTTGATATTACTCTTATGCAATATTATAATAGTTTTATATACAATCATAAAGGGAGGGATGGCATGAGATGCATAGAGACAGTGGTTTAGAGAGAGAGATTGAGTGACAGAGGAGAAAGAATAGAATAGAAAAAGAGATATAGCGATAGATAGATGGGGGGGAAAGAAAGACATAGATGAGATGAGGAGCTACAGAGCGTGGTTCAGAGAGAGAGAGGGAGAGAGAGGCCATACCTCCCCCATATGCTGCGGTGAGGTAAAGTGAGCCCTTACCTCCAGCAGCTCCTCATTGTCTCTTACGCAACACCGTGTGACTAACGCTGGATTACCTGCAGAGTGTGTTCACCCGCGTTGTTCTGCCGCCATGCGTGTCTCTGTTCCTCTACTTGTGTGTCTGTGTGTGTGTGTGTGTGTGTTTGTGTACGTGTTTACGTGTTCCACTGTCATGCACCCCGCACCCTCATGGCTCGGTGGTGGCAAAATACGGCCCGGGTGTCCGTTGGAACAGATGGACGCTAATAGGGGATTGCGTGGTTTATGTTGCATGCTGGGAATGCTGTCATCATGTTGAGTATTTGTGCAAAAATAAGCTAACAAGCTAGCAAGGATCCCGCCATGACCACACTCCCATCACCTCACACACACACACACACACACTCACGCCAAGATTATAATGCATATTCAAATTCCCATAACCATACCATTTCCGGATTATGTTTGAGATTAGTTCAGGGGAGGCGCAGTGGGGACCCTTTGGGAGGGAGTGTGCATGTCCTTGTTGCTTACAGTGGCGGTGAACACAACAACGCTCCGGTAATGTGCTGCCCGCTGCCTAGCGGGTGACTTGCTCGATAGTGGGCGAAATCGTACACTTTGCACCCTTAAGCCAGCTAATTCAACGCATGTCGCAAACAAGTCACATGGGGCTGGCGTATTAGGGCATTCGATACTGCTGTCATTTGATGTTGAAGTCAGCCGTTTTTCACCGCATCAATATTTTGTCAAGTACTTATTGACCTGAGAATAATAATGAATTATTATCGTGCCAAGTATTTGAAGTTGAGTTATAAAATTGTTTGTCGCGTGTCGATACATGATTCAGAGATATTTAGTTATTTATCTTGGCGTCCGTGTAGTATTTGCCTCTGAATAAATACAATGTGAAGTATCTCTGTATTGCATGTATTGATCACACTAACCAGAACCCATATATTTAATCTCTATCAAAAATATCTGCGAGCCACATATATGGATATATATATATAAATATTTGTTATCTGCTGCTCTGTATTCGCCTCGCCCCTCCTTGCTGGTTGACCTTGTTCGATCCTTGGCAGGAGGGGAATTAAAAACGATTGTCTGCACACTTAAGGAGATGAATATTTCTTTCATTATTTCTACCGGGGCTATTTTTAATGCCGCGCCGTCTCTGACGTTTCCCCCTCGGCTCTGTGGCCAAGTTTGTTGCTTTTTTCACACAAATCCTCCTTTGACCAAGAGGGCCCGCATCTCACTGAGCTGAACCCATGACCGAGAGGGCCTCCCACTGAGCTGAGCCGTGCAGGCAGCGCACAGAGAACCAGTTATACAAGCTGCAGCACACGCGCTCCCCGTCTTCATTAGGGATGGCTAATCTGTCTTTATTCCCAACGTGTGTTTTGGTGGATGGCCATCGAGGTGGGAGCGTGGATGACGATGCAGATCGCGGGATCATTGGATGAATGTGAAGCTGGACGACACCAGAATTTGAACAGTTTTTTATTTTATTTTGACACTCCGGCCACTAGAATGACGTGACTACAAGGGGATTCGTAACATCTATGAT
>JAXIVH010000014.1:9826433-9836433 GCA_036785325.1 Urophycis tenuis | reverse complement strand
AAAAAGTACTGCACTACCACATTTAAAATAACAACAGTGGTGCAGTATAACTATAGGAGAGTTTCAGACAATCCTGTGATCTGAAGTTCCATGAAATATGTTGGAGCCGCCATTTTGGTACTTAACCAATAACCAAGCAATCGGCTAATTATATTTTAGTGAAGCGGCATGGAATCTGTGCGATATCCTGTGACTACCTTCCTATAGGATTCAGAAAATGTTTGTTATGTTGCGTGATTTGCTGATTGCTACTCTATTTAATGTGTGTCCATTGTCGTCAGAGAAATGCAAGCATGATTCATTTCAATGGCTGTCATGAACATATAAACACACACCTTTGTAGAGGAGTGACCCTTTTCTAATTAATGCTGTTGGAAATGAATGACATAATAATCCAATGACTCCTCCAGACCTGCCTTTAATAAATAGATAGAAACACGTCAAGCTACAGCAAACACACACACACCCACAAGTAAGTAAGGGCACTTTAATGGTGGCGCCTATACAAGTCTCTTCCACCTGAAGTAATTCAGCCGGGCAGCCACATTTGGAAGACTAAACCCTTTGGGTAGTGGTGTATTATTTTCCCAGGGCTCTTTTTTTTAAGTGAACCACTCTCGCCAGACCAATTCGCAATTGCGTTATTCTGGAAACTGATTTTCTGTTTCTGAGGGGCGTGACACAGCGGAGGCAACCATCCTGCTTGTTTATGAACATGTATGAAAGCGGCTCTCCCATCGGGCGTCCCTCTGTAAGGTCATCTTATCAAACTCGCCCCATCTAACATAAATGGTTGTGATTGGCCCGACCCAGGCCAGGTCTGCTGGAAATCAGTCTTAACCAGAGGGGGCTTGACTCATATGCCAGAGCAAATAAGCCCTGATCTCACATGTTCGTGTGGTTCAGAAGCTGGTCTGTAGTGGTCCCAGGACACAGTCCGCTCTCACTGGACACTGGGATTTTGCGGTTGTAATAGTGGAGATAACTCTGATAATCCAACCCCATCCAAATATAGAAAGGGATCAGGAAACACATTCGAGGAACTGTGTTGCCCCCCCCCCCCCCATACTATGGCAGCTTGTGGACGCTGGCTGGTGGCTTTTGCAGCAATATCCACCGTTGTATACCTTCACTGAGCTGTGAGCCACACCAAGTTGTTACCGCTTTGTGTGCATGGAGGTCTCACAAACTACAATCTGTGTTAGGGAGTGGAAATAATGTCACGCTGTTAGTAGTATTTCATCACCGTCTGATGCGCGTCCTCGCGGCGTTACCTAGTGGCACAGCGTGACGTGTGTTTATGGATATCTTTACCCTCCTCTCTTCCCCCGGGAGACTCGAACCTCCGCCGTTTGTGAACTGAGACACGGCGTTGTGTTTCTCCCCACCGACGTCGTCAATGGATCCCGTACAGCATGAACACAACGGGAGCATAGCGCCGACGCTGAGCGTGGGAGAGAGAGAGAGACACGTGAGCGTCTCACAGGCTGGTGGGCCACTGTCGTCCTAAAGTTGTCTCCTTCCTCCTCCTCCCCCCCCCCCCCCCCCCCCCCCCATGCAGGAGCGCTTTGAGGCCTTGTTCAGAAGCTACGACGAGCAGACCACCTTCCAGATGTTCAAGAGTTTCCGGAGAGTCCGCATCAGCTTCTCCACCCCGGAGGCGGCGGCGCGGGCTCGCATCGAGCTGCACGAGAGCGAGTTCAACGGCAGGCAGCTCAAGCTCTACTTCGCTCAGGTCAGAGGTCACCCGCTGGAGCCCCCCCCCCCAGGTAGTGGTGGAGGTGATGGCCGGGGTCAGGGCAGACTGGGCCCCGGTCAGACTGCTTGAGAGCCATTTCTTTTATGTTGGGTCATTTGAGATCAGATTGATGGATTGATTTGCTTTGATTCGTTAAAATAAATTGCTACAGATTAGTTTAGCTGATGTAGCACTAGGTTTGATTGCTTGCTGATTATAGTAATTGGCACCAGATTCGTTTTTGCTTTGGATTTGACACGATTCAAGATGTTTTACTTACGCACAACAAGTGTCGGTATACTGTAAGTATAATATATATATAGTAAAATATGTCATAAATAGATATACCTTCCTTCATCATTCCCAAAATAGACAATGGCTCGTACAATGGCCAGCATAAACCATGTCATCGTTTCAATGGGGGAAAAGGGTTACTAGTAAAACCATGTTACACTGTGGAACTACTTCTCCTCCAGCCCCCCTCCTCTCTGATCTACAGTCTGAGGCTGTCTTGTCTTGGTTGTCTCACCCTCTCACTTCCTCCTGGAGCCCAGGGGGGCCGCGTCTCCCTCGTGGCCTTCATTGTTTGCATTTTCCTTTCCATGGACTTCCTCAAACCTGAACGCTAATTCCCACTGGAGACGGTCACCACGGGCCTCGCAGTGGGCCAGGAGAGTGTCGCGTGCTCTGGGTTCAGTCCCCGTAATACTGTGTACCCTGATGCATCTGTGAGCAAGACGCCCAAATAGTAAACAGTGAAAAAGATCCAACATGAACCGTAAAGGGAAAACACAATGATGAACAACAGTCAGGATCTATCTGCACACACATTGTGTCCCCGGTTGGGTTTTAACGCTCATTATAAACAAACAGAGATTATAGAGGAGCTCATCATGAATGAGGGTAAGGAGCCCATGGGAAGTGTAGTTTTCCTTTAGTCGTATCTGACGCTGCTCATGGTAGCTACAGAAACCTAATATGAGTCAGTACAAATGTAAGACTCTCCTTCTCTAACCTTGCTCGTGGGCCAGAAAAGTCTGGTGGACAGGGCGTTTGACTCCAACCTGAAGGTTTCTGGGTTTGAAGGCCATTATCTACAGCCTACCTGTAGCCACCACCTGCTCCCTAATGACCAGTGTCTTTGGCTGAACGCGTCCACGACTAAATGACTAAACGGTAAACCGGCTCTCCTTGTGGTCCAGGTCCAAAATGGCGGCGAGGACGTGGACAAGGCGTACCTGGCACCTCCCCAGCCCGTCAAGCAGTTCCTGATCTCTCCGCCCGCCTCCCCCCCCGTAGGGTGGAGCCAGAGCGAAGACGCTACGCCCGTCATCAACTACGACCTGCTGTGTGCAGTGGCCAAGTTGGGACCCGGTAGGCTGCTGTGGGTGTGGATGTGGTTCTGTGGGTTCTGGTTTGGGTTCTGGTTCTGTGTGGGTGATGAAGGAATCAGCACATGCACAATGGTTTACATTGGAGAGAATTGTAGCCTGAGATGAAGAGGACTTATTAAGTATGCTTTTTATTACAATGGTAATGGTAAGCTAAGGATAAAATGTAATAGAACTAGAACAGCTAACTAAATGTATAGTACTAATAATGTGAACACATACTTACATATACTATACTGTACTGTACACATACAAGTAGTTATCTTACTTTTCATCAATTCCCCCATAGAGAAATGGACAAATGAAGTACCAATCTATTCTAATGTAATATACTACAACTTAAAAAACCTTTAAACATGATGACAGATAGCAGCTACCATTTACCTCATGCCAGAACAGTAAAATGGAATACAGAGAGCTGTTCTTTTGTTGTTGGGGTTAATTAACCTGGTAATCAACTCATTTGGAGCTCACTCATTAAAAAACCTGTGTGCACCAAGCTATATAAGGCTTTAAACCCCGAGGACTATTATATACCCATCCAGACTGGAACATTTGTACATTAACCTTTTAACCTGCTGTCCCCAGACCTTGTTAGCGTTGCTCTTTAGAGAACTGCTGCTAAATGCTTTGTTTTTTTAGGGTTAGAGGATCAGCTTTTAAAATGTTAAGCTCTTCAAGTCACTTATTCATTTCTGCTTTTGACTTCAAACTTGTCTTTGAGTTCAATAGCGATGTGTTGTTTGTTGTGTGCACTCAGAAGTCAAAAAAACAACTCTCAACTTTGAAAACTGTCTGCATCACCTTGTGGGCTGTGTGTGTGTGTCCATGAAAACATTGGTGAGATCGCCATGCAAAGACGCTTTCTCTGTTCAAAGAGGACGGCACGGTTGTACGAGAGATGTCGTAACCGCAGTCAAAGCCCCCTCCGGAAGTGGTTGACTTTCAATCTAGATTGAGTGGCGATAGCTTGGTGTCCACGCAGAGTGTCTCATGGAAGCGTTGTCAGGCCGCGTGCGGAGCTCGTACTTCTCCAGTGGTAAACCAACAGGAGACTGAAGGACATGTTGAGGGACTGAGGGACAGCTGTAGCTCAGTAGGTAGAGCGGGTCGTCCACTAACCGTAGGGTCGGCGGCTCCATCCCCTCCTCCAACTGTCCACATGTCGAAGTGTCCTTGAGCAAGACGCTGAACCCCAACTTGCTCCCCGGACACTGAACATAGCAGCCCACTGCTCCTTTGTACCGTGGGATGGGTCAAATGCAGAGAACAGATTTCGTTCCCATATCTAAAAAATACTGAGAATGACCAATAAAGACCAAAAGGTCTTCTACTCTGAAACATCACCGAGCGAGGCCCACTTTTCTTAAGAATTGACAATCTCTAATTCCCTCGACCTTGCGTTTATTTTATTAAGCGTGATCCAGGCCACGCTCGCTGCGTCTCTGCTCGTTTTGGGAGATTGTGCAGAACCACCGAGGTGATGGAAACCTGAAAGCTGTGTGTGTATTACGCACAGCAGGCCAGGACCCGTGGCAATCACCCCTACAGGCCGGCCGGCTGGGAGTGTGTCGGGCCTTCTTCTAATAGACTTGTAGTTGTAGAATCTAGATATCGTGTGTAAGCAGGGCCATATTCCTCTGATAAAGGAGTGTCCATGTCCATGAGTTGTATCATTCCCTTTAGTGCTAAATATTGTGGTCTACATGGCACTAATAACTGTTGTTTTCAACACAAGGAGCTCAGCCAGGTTGGACTACATCTTCCAGAGCAGTGCCACGCCTCAGGTCTTTCCTAGACTGCATCAACCTTTATAAAATGTCACCTGTTACACAGTGTGTGTGTGCGTGTGTGTGTGTGTGCGTGTGTGTGTGTGTGCGTGTGTTTCTGTGATGTGTGTGTGCTTGTATATGTCCATGATTGTTTTGCCAGACATTTACATAGAAAACAGCATTGTTACCACAAGCACATCATTCAAATTTTATAATGGAATGACATCCTCACACACACACGCACACACACACACACGCACGCACGCACGCAAGCACGCACACACACACACACACACACACACTCTTACACACAAACACCCTCAGACTGTCCACACCCAAAGTAATGAACAGCCCCACCATGCTCCGCTATATCATCACAGGAAGTCCGGCATCAGGAAATGTGTGGCTGTGTTTCTTCTTCCCCCTGCTCTGGTGTGACATTTCCTACCTGATAAGTGTGTCGCAGCACACTGACTCCCTCTGCCAAGAGCGTGTGGTAACAGCAGGCCCCTGCAAAGCAACAACACCCCCCCCCACCCACCCACCCACCTCCACCACCCCCAGCCCCCACCGCCTGGACTCGCTCACTGCCGACCGCCAACTTGTCGCATAGCCATGGCAACCGTGATACAATCTAGCATGTGTATGTTTTCAATCAAGAGTGTGAGCAGCATCCTGATGAAGGGCAGGCCTCGTGTGTGGCCTTTTCAGTCCCCGCCGCCTCTGTGTTCGACAGATCGGCCAGACGTCGGGGAGACGCGCGCACTCCGTGCTGCAGTAACGTTTAGATATTCAAGATGGCGATGTTCAGCCTAATGGATGCTGTCGTCCACTGTGGTTCCCCCAGTAGCTACACCCCCCCCCCCCCCCCCCAAAATGCCCTGTTCAGCATAATTAGGTCATGGAGTCTGTGTACAGTCTGTGTACAGTCTGTGTGCAGTCTGTGTACAGGGGCGGCAGTAGCTCAGTAGGTAGAGCGGGTGGACAGAGCGGGTCTTCCACTAACCGTAGGGTCGGCGGTTCGATCCCCTTGATCCCCCCTCCTCCTCCAACTGTCGAACATGTCGAACCCCACAAATGTACTGATTGTAAGTCGCTTTGGACAAAAGCGTCTCCTAAATGCCCCCTTTACCCTTTACAGTCGCCTGTTAATTTACTCTCCTCCTCCTCCTCCTCCTCCTCCTCCTCCTCCCCCCCCCCCCCCCTCCCCCCCCCCCAGGTGAGAAGTACGAGCTGCACGCGGGCACCGAGTCCACCCCCAGCGTGGTGGTGCACGTGTGCGAGAGCGAGGCGGAGGAGGACGACGAGGCGCGGCCAAAGCAGAAGATCGTCCAGACCAGACGTCCGGAGGGCGCGCCCAACGCCTTGAACTAAAGGACGGAAGACAAGACGCTCCTGCGCCGCACCACCAAGAACCTCCCTCTGTCTCCCCCCCCTCTCCCCCCCCCCCCTCCCCCCCCCCCCGCCCCCCGCCTCTCCCTCTCTCACGCTCTCTCGCTCTCTGTGCGCCGGTGGCACTTTGGCCAACGCCCCCCCCCTCCCCCCCCTCCTCCTCCCCCGCCCCGCCCCTCTCCATGGACACACCCGGGCTGTCTCGGTCTCTCTCTCTCACTCTCGTCTTCGTTGGCACGTGCAGAGACGAGCGGCGACGGCCTTCATTTCAGTTCAACGACCAAGCGAAGCCGACAGACATTGACACGGTGTTTGTGAGGGTGGGGGGGGGGATGCGTGCGATGGAACGGGGCAGCCTATGGTGGGCTGGTGGGGAAGGAGGGAAGGGCGGGAGGGGGGGGGGGGGGGGGGGGGGGTGGGGTGGATGGATGAGAACCACACGCACACACACTCATCATCACATACAGCGGACCCAATGGGGACTGGTGGGCATCCCCACCTCTCGACGCGGCCCCCGACCCCTGACCCCCCCTCGACCTCTGGTGGTCCTCAGACAGAGGGGATGAGAACAAAAACGACGAGAAATCCCGTATTCACATTTTCATACACGCTTTCTATCTATTGCTCGTGCTCGGTGATGAGTTAGTTGTTTGCCTTTGCGAAGTCTAAACTCTCCTTTTTTTCCAAGTCTGGGTATGTTTGGTATTTGTGGCGATTTGGCTGAGCCTCACAAATATGCTTTTTCTAGCTTTTTTTTTTCAATTGGTTGCAAATGCTTTTGTTCTTTTCAGGTTCTGTACTGTATGTCTCTTTCTTTTTTTTTTTTTTCAATCCTCCATTTTCATATTCCCTCTTCAGCGTAGGCCCACACGGCATCAGGACTGACTGCGCCATGTTCCTGCTCTTGTCTGCATGTGTATATATACATATATATACTGTATTACAAAACAGAAAAACATAATGCTCAACCGATATATAAAGAATAAAGGATCGTATTTAACGTTTCAACACACACACACACACACACACACACACACATGCACACACACACACACACCTTCACACACACACACACACACACGCATACACACAAACACACAGATGCTCACACACACACACACACACACACACACACCTACACATACACACACACACACACACACAGCATGGAGCCCCATGTGTAACTGACAAAAACAGTTGTGGTGGATGTTCTTTTCTCTCACTCTTTGACTCTATCGGTCTTGATCATTTTAACGATGTGTTGTGTTCTCATTTTTTTTCTGAACTATTAGATGTGTACTCCTAAATATGTATTTGATACCACAAAGAGTTTTTTTGCATGCAAGTTATTTCTGCAGTGAAAACTGCTGCGGTGGGGTTTTTTTCTACTGTTCCCGAGTGATGACGGCGAAACTGGAATGGTTGTCTTTGAGGCTAACGCATATCTACGCTACACACGAGCCTGAGACGGCAGGACGGAAACAGGCTGGATTTTATGAGGATGAAACATTTCAAAACAGGCCTCTAATTGCGTCTTTTGGTTGGTATGGAAACAGCAGAGTCAGATTGCTCAAGACACCTTAGATCAGGATTTCCAAATGGCCCGTCTGAACCCATTTCTTCTTTCTTTTTTTAAAACTTTATTATACTTTTTTTGCATGCGTTTAAATTTGAGCGTCTAAAACGTCCACATCTCATGTTCTGTTATTTTTCTATGAGGCCACTTTGTACGTGTCAGGGTTTCCTTCCGGAACCTTCTACTGCTTGTTTTGCACAGAGTACCTCTTGATATCTCTAAGCAACAGTGTGGAGGACCCCCCCCCCCCATTCCCCCACCTTTGCTCCACCGCCGTCTACTGACCCCCACCCTGACCCCCACCCTGACCCTCGCTGTAAATAGCTGAGTCGTTTGGCGTTAGGAACATACTAACTTGTTTGTTTAGATCTATTATCTTACTACTAGAAGCATTTTTTGCTGAGAAAGGGAAATAGAAAAAAAAGGGTAGCCTCATGAGAAATCAACCAAAGCAATCAGTTATTCACTCACTCACTCGCTCACTCGCTCGCTTATCTGCATGTTAAAATCACATTGATTTTCCTGACACTGATGGGTATTTCTGTTTTTTGTTTAACTTCCCTGTTTGGTTTCCCAGCCTTTGTTTCAGTTGACTGGGTTCAGTGAAACGAGTTGACAGACATTCTGAGAGTCATCTTCATCCTCCTTTCATAAAAGTCTCAACTAAGATTGATTCACCTTACCTTTTTTTGTTACATTATTTTCCGAAGCCCATATCAGCTGAGTGGATATCGTCCAGTCATATTTCAGTGATGTAATAGAAAAGTAACTCGAACAACTGTTTAGTGCAGGACTGTTTGGGTTTCAGTGGTGAGTCTAAACCATATTTGTATTAGGCAGCATGAAATCTACAGAAAAAAGGCTTTTATTTTGCTATTTCGATATTAGCAAGCAAAAGACAAGTCTCTGCATGCAAGCACTTTATTGTCAGTATTTTGTTACATTTTCTCCACACTGTGTAAATGACTCATGTTACAACTGAAATGTAGAAACACACTGTATATATATATTTTCTTTTCTTTCTTTTGTTCTTTCTTTCTCTTCTTTCCTTCGCTCAAGCTGAACACCTGGGTAGCCTTCTCACCAGCATATTGCCAGTGAGTGAAACACATGTTTCTGATTTCCATTTCCTTATTCTAGTGTGTACCTTTGGGGGCAGTGCAACTGTACTTTAAAACAAATCATGGATGAGTTGAAATGGATGGGTGGATTTTTAAAAAATGGGTCAGCAAAATGTCAGTTGACAGTTGACACTGTGTAGAGCAGATTTTGATCTTCTGTTGTCCATGTTATTCTGTGTTCTTTCGGGGGCATATTTCATGGTAAATAAAAGGCAAGTCCTCTTATTTAATTGTCCCACATTAACATAGTGTAGTTTTAACAGTATCTGTCTGTTGAGCTGGCTGAATGGGTAACATGTTGACAATATCGATGAAGGAGCATAGATGTAGGAGAGAGAAACCTATTTGGAATTGTTGTTGTTTTTTTACTGTCTGTGGTTAATGGTTATTTGAAGCCGGTTGAATATTTGATTATGATTGGAAGGAAAATCTATATTTATGTACATATGCCAAGTGTATTTTGTTGCGAGGCCAGTCCCAGTGTGCAGTTGTATGGCTTCTCTTTATGTTACAAAGATACAAAAAAATAAAAATATGAAGTCCTGACAATGCTCGATCAAAGCCCAACTCTCATTGTGTCGTGTTGAAGCTGGACTCCTGTTTTATTCATCTCGAGGAAAGTCTACTTAAAGGTCAATAAAACTGTTTGTCACTGTTGTATTGTTTTTGTTAAAATATAAATATTGTGTCTTGTATTGTATGAATTCAGAAAACAAAGTAGCAAAACAAGCAATAATTTCCAGTTCTCTATACAGTCTGTATTTTCATGTTCTGTACTTATTTCTGAGAGATGGTCTCCATCCACTTCTACTTGTGTAGTAAACTTGTCCCTTGTTTCACTAACAGAAATACATAAAGAGGTATTCTTAAAAACATGCTTAGTGTCATTCATTATAGAAGTTGGCTTTTTACTCCCATTAAAGAAAAACACTTTGAAGACATTTTCCAAGACAGACACACACACACACAAAGATAGGTTCATATGAACGAGTTTGTGAACGGCTCACAGA
>JAXIVH010000014.1:9818933-9821433 GCA_036785325.1 Urophycis tenuis | reverse complement strand
CGTGCGTATAAAGTAGTCATTATAGCCTACATCTCTAAGTGCTATTTTTGATGTGATTTATTGTACAGTAGTTGTAACATCAACTATCACACAGAGCTGCAGGGTATAAAGTTATTGGATCATCTCATCGACTTTATCAGAGAAAACTCTATAGCCAACAGAAGCCGTAGGCCATGGATATAGATAGGGATGGGACCTGTAGGCCTATCGTAGTGCTACAGTAACTACCAAATGAAATGAGTAGGAAATGAGTAGAAGACACACCCAACTGATCAGTTGGTAGTGTCAGAAATATATATTAAAACTTTTGTACTTTTTTTTGGATTACCATTTACTAGTGGTAATACAATACTAATTGATGGCTACTGGTAGACATGAGTAGTTTACTCTATCCACTGGAAAACGTTACAAATTAATAATGACAAATGTAAACATTAGAAATGTATACAAACTATGACTTAGGCCTATATGAAGTCAATAGTAAGGCTTAACATGTTTATTTTAACCTATTTCAGTTATGTTAATGACAAGTAGCAATATCAGTGTTAACACTGAAGTTACTTACAAATGCCTGTAATAATACGATTTCAAACTATACAAACACAATCTCACAATAAACAACTAGAACTTGTACAATAGTAATTACGCGTGCTTTCTCTACAAGCGTTTGTTCTGTAAATATTCATTTTGTGAAATGCGCAGTGAGCTGATTATTTGTGGTTTTACAAGAACATCCTTTGCAGCACCTTCATTTATTTTTCTCTGGAAAGAAGAAGAGCATTCACTCAAGATAATGTCCTGCATTGATAATAAGTACCAAATGTATCTGGGTTAAGATAAATAATAGTCCTCAAAAACAAAACAAGACTGCTCAGAATACGGAGGTGACAGGGCAGTGTTATGTTGACCTCATAGTCAGACCTGGTCAAATGAAGGGCTGCTAAGACTGGGATTTGAAGTGAACTGTACTACTGAAGTGTACTACTGAACTGTACTACTGAAGTGTACTACTGAACTGTACTACTGAAGTGTACTACTGAACTGTACTACTGAAGTGTACTACTGAACTGTACTACTGAAGTGTACTACTGAACTGTACTACTGAACTGTACTACTGAAGTGTACTACTGAACTGTACTACTGAAGTGTACTACTGAACTGTACTACTGAACTGTACTACTGAAGTGTACTACTGAACTGTACTACTGAAGTGTACTACTGAACTGTACTACTGAAGTGTACTACTGAACTGTACTACTGAAGTGTACTACTGAACTGTACTACTGAAGTGTACTACTGAACTGTACTACTGAAGTGTACTACACATATAGAGACTCCACCTGTTCAAAGGGGGAACTGCAACAGTTAATAAGGCCCCAACTGATGACAGTAAAGGTTGTCATCACTGTTGACCTTCTACTCCTCCTCCTGCTGCTCCTTTGCCTCCTGCTCCTCCTCCTTCTGCTCCTTTGCCTCCTGCTCCTCCTCCTTCTGCTCCTTTGCCTCTGGCTCCTTCTCCTTCTTGCTCCCTTGCCTCCTCCTCTTCCTCCCCCTCCTCCTCCTGCTCCTTTGCCTCCTGCTCCTCCTCCTCCTTCTGCTCCCTTGCCTCATCCTCTTCCTCCTCCTCCTCCTCCTCCTTCTGCTCCTTTGCCTCCTGCTCCTTCTGCTCCTTTGCCTCCTGCTCTTCCTCCCCCTCCTCCTTCTGCTCCTTTGCCTCCTACTCCTCCTCCTTCTGCTCCCTTGCCTCCTCCTCTTCCTCCTCCTCCATCCTACTCTCAGACATAACGTGTGTGATGCCAGGCCATCAGACGCCAGTGGAGGACTGCTGGTTCCACCTCCGTCCTACTAACAGCAGGACCTGGGATCTGATTGGCTACTTCTATATTGACCAACCGTCATTTCAGGAAGGTCCTGCTCTGAATGCCTTTATGAATGTGTGTAGAGGATTACCTTAAACCCACTGAGTTTTTACGCCATGTGTGAGTGTGTGTGTGTGTATGTGCATGTGTGTGCGTGTGTGTGTCTATTTGTGTGTGTGTGTGTGTGTGTGTGTGTGTGTGTGTGTGTGTGTGTGTGTGTGTGTGTGTGTGTGTGTGTGTGTGCGTGCGTGTGTGTGTGTGTGCGTGGGCATGTGTGCATGTGCGTGCTTGTGTGTGTGTGTGTGTGTGTGTGCGTGCTTGTGTGTGTGTGTGTATGTGTGTGTGTGTTTGTGTACGTGCTTGTAAAAGAGCGTCTGGCTAGTTATCAGTCTTGTCTGTCTTTTTTCTCATCTAAAAAGAGGAAATGCCCGGCGTCAGAGCAGCGTATCGGGGGTCTGGCTCCCTGGGCGTGCCTATGAAACGATGTGCGTTGGGGGAGTGGGGGGGGGGGGGGGGGGGCGGGGGGAAGAGGATATTGAATCCGCAGTGAAACTGAATAGCCACGTTTTGTGGAACAATATACCGACCATTATAGCCGGAACAGAGCAAGGGGAAGGAGCAAACACCAGAACAACCGTATC
>JAXIVH010000014.1:9806433-9816433 GCA_036785325.1 Urophycis tenuis | reverse complement strand
AGAGAGAGAGAGAGAGAGAGAGAGAGAGAGAGAGAGAGAGAGAGAGAGAGAGAGAGAGAGAGAGAGAGAGAGAGAGATTTAATGTATTTAATTCTGATGGATTATAAACACCATTTCAGACTCTAGATTGTTTTGGGGAATAAGGGAGTGTAATCAAATGAGCTAAACCCAAACACCCTGACCCCTGACCCTGTGTCTGTCTTCCTTTTCAACCTTGACACCAAACCAAGACAATTTTGTTTTTTTCCTTCATGCCTGTGTGGTGGAAATGTGGTTCATATTTGTAAGCTGTGCTCGTCTTAACCTGTAAGTGTTTGTCACAATGCAAAATGTTCTGTTCATTTGGTTCGATGTTAATTTGATCCGCACCCTGTGAGTTGCCATTGCCTCAGTCAGAGTTGACTTCATGTTCAAGTTGAATTATACAGCATGCTTAAGAACAACAGTTGGTTGATCTAGGTGCTGCCCAATCAACACTAAAAGACAACAGGGCACACAAGCAATGTTGAATGTATACCAATACCCCATGGCTGCTGGTTGACTAAATGTGATCCTTATCGGACCACCATCTGAAAAGTTCCTCTGGAGGGCTCAGTCTGCTGGTGTGTGGGCTCCCTCTCCCATTCAGATGAATTATATCAACTATACTGCTTTGCTAGTACAAGAGGTTTCAAGATTTTACTTTCACGGTTTCATGATGAGGTCACCTGGTACACCTGTCCTTACGGCCCCTGTAGCCGTGGGAAGAGCACAGTGGAACACTCCACATGGTTGTATTCTTAAAAGCCTATTTGTGCTGCAGAACTCTGCTTAAACCACAAGTATATCTCTTAAATGTGTGCTTTTTTTTATTCTGCAGGCAATTGCTATAAAATGCAATCCTCAACAACCTCACCTGGGACCAGCTTCTCCACTGCCCAGTCCAACATAACCAAGTCCAAGGAACAGATACTGATTCAGAGTAAGGCCACAGAGTGGGCCTGTGTGTCTGTGTGGTTGTGTGTGTCTGTGTGTGTGCATGTTAGTGTGTGTGTGTGTCCGGCTTGGTTTGCGTGGGCAATGTTGGTTTTGTCTAATGGGTGCATCATGTTTTCTGTGGTGTATGTGCATGCGCACATATGTGTGTGTGTGTGTGTGTGTGTGTGTGTGTGTGTGTGTGTGTGTGTGTGTGTGTGTGTGTGTGTGTGTGTGTGTGTGTGTGTGTGTGTTTGTGTTTGTGTGTGTTTACTTCCTGAATAACAATGAATAACAATATTTAGCATGTCACACTGATGGAAGCAACATTAAGGCATTACTTCTAAATAACAAATACAAATATGTGTGTTGAGATTTAAAACCAAAACCACGACACGAGTTCAGACAAGTGTTTGGATGTGTATCACTGGAGGCCTGTCCTTCATCAGAGAAAGACCATGAACACAGTTACAACTCACACATACTGTTATGTATGGTGAGATCGGCAAGAATTCAAGGAGGTTCTTGGATTCTCCTTACCTCACATTCACACAGAAACAAAAGACAGTATAATGGTTAACTACATTGTGAGTGTGTGGGTGAGTGGGTGAGAGAGAAATGTATACAATGTAGAATATCCTGCTAAAATCTCTAATTCTCTCTCTCTCTCTCTCTCTCTCTCTCTCTCTCTCTCTCTCTCTCTCTCTCTGTCTATCTCTTTTTATCTACCTCTCTTCCTCTGAGTTCTTTCCCACACTCTCTCTCTCTTGCTCCGTCTTTCTCTCTCTCTCTCTCTCTCTCTCTCTCTCTCTGTCTCTGTCTCTCTATCTCCATCTCTCTCTGTGTCTCTCACCTTCTCCCCCCTCAGGCTCCGGGGCGATGATAGCAGTCATCGTATTAGGCGTGATACTCATTCTTGCCATTCTCCTCATCATCTTAAAGACCTACAACAAGTCAGGCAACATTCCTTTCATAAAGCACTCTTTATAATTCCAGTGTAATCACACACTATACATTACCCAACAGCGTCACACTTCGGTGCACTTCTCTAATGAACTTTGATGTTCGTTAGAGCTATACTGTATGTCTGGATTCAAACTAGCTATCAATTAGTGTCAAACAATCTACTGTATATGTATCTGCAAATTCTGCATGCATCAGAAAATAATACAAAAATAAATATATTTCATGCAATGATAATTATAATAATTTTATTGATAACAACAATGATATACTTGAATTAGTGTGACTTAAGTGTAATCGTGGTAAACATGATTGCATGATAATCATGATTACCACTCAGCACCGCGTCCCCAGTACACCATGTCACCACACACTCACACACACACACACACACACACTCACACACACACACACACAGGCACACACACACACAAACACACATACACACACACAAACACGCACACACACACACAAACACACACTCACACACACACACAGGCACACACACGCACACACACATACACACAAACACAAAAACACACTCACACACACACACACACAGGCGCATACACGCACACGCACACACACATACACACACACACACACACACACACGCAAACACACACTCACTGGCATGCCCACATGCATACACACATCAACAGATACAAGCACACACACACACACACACACACATCCCCTTGTGATATGGGATGAGTCCCCAAAGGCCTCGCGACTCAAAGCCCTCTCCCTCCCCCCCCCCCCCCCCCCCCCCCCACCCCCCCCCACCCCCCCGACAGGCACACCCACGTGTCCAGAATGCTGGGGACCAGCGCCGGCTCCAAGTCCCGCCAGAAGAACTCCGTGTCCACGGCGATCACCCGCCGCAGCACGGCGGCCCCCGGGAACCCGGAGATCGCGTCGGTGTCGGGCGGGCTCCGCCGCCAGTACGGCTCCATGACGGACAGCGGCTTCCACATCCCCCGCGCGGAGCTGAGCGACACGCAGCTCAACGACATGGAGATGTTCAGCGTCAGCGACAGCGTCAACACCGTGGTCACCATACACGACCCCTTGTCGCTGGGCAACACATAGCAGCGCTGCCGCCGCCGCCGCCGCCGCCACACAGGGACTGGTGAACCAGAGCGCCGCCACGGGATGAAGTCCATATACATAGAGACACGAGGTCCACTCCACACTTTGTCGGTGTGTGTGTGCGTGTGTGCGTGTGTGTGTGTGTGTGTGTTACAGAGCGCTACCTGTATTTTCGGGTACATACAGACCGACTGAATCCCGTGTGAAGAATGAAGGTTGTTTGGGGATACTCGTGGAGTGACCTGCTGACGGTGGGCATGACGCAGTGTGTCCTCCATTAAGGGAAGCATCACAAACAACCCAACAGAACAACATGGCGACATGGAAACACAACTCACACAGCAGTGGACACAACTCGCATGAAGTCACACCAAGTAGACGGGACTCTTGTTGAAGGATAAACACATGATATTTGTTAGTTGTTGTTTACTACAGTGTTCAGAAATATGAAGGGCATCATAGTAAAAATGTACTGTCTGTACCAAGGGGGATTCATTACACAATTAAGCAGGTGACTTTAGTGTGTGTGTTGCGCAATATCATCCTTGGTGTGTCCTCACAGGTTCAAAGTGCTAGGATTTATTTACTAGCGTGACCCAAAAATGGCTGATAGAAGAAACATATAGTGTGCTGAAGGCTAATGACCACACTATGCATGTAAATATTAAACATGAATATGAAATCAATTTTTGTGTTTTGGAACTTTTGTATGAAGCAGTGTTTGTGTTTGTGATAGTGAAACACTGCAAACTTCACTCTTTAAGGAATCTTGACTATTAGCATGCCAAAACACAAATTTTAAGTAAAATGTGGATATATTTGAGCATTCATGGAACATTTATCTTGCTTATTTCCTGTAAGTAGGTACTTGAATTGTTCTAAAATAAAGATACCAATGACATTATTATTTTTTTTAATTAAGTTAAGTTTAGTTAAGTTTAAATGTATGTCGTAAAATTTAGGTTTATGAAACAACAGAGAATCAGAATTGTGTGCAGAAAAATGACAACAGGTGTGTTGTTGAATTGCAGCTCTGGCGCCACCTGCTGGCATTGTAGAATTCTACAACGAATAAACATTTAAATGCTGCGTTCAAGGTAACGCTATTTTCACCATATCGTCTGGTCATTCATATGCCATGCACTGGCTAATTTACATTTGTTTTAGGTTGCGTTCGGATTTTTGTAATACTAAGCTTAACGTATAAGCAGTAGTGCAACCATAAGGCTCATTTGGTTTTGGATATTCTCCGAAATCACAATTCATGGGACGCAACTGCGTGACTTGAATGCAACTATTTCCGTGTTTACATCACAATGGTGTCTGTAGGTGAGTGAAGTACATTTCTAAATGTTGTCATATTTCTGTTTTCCACCTTTTAAGATTGATAGTTCCTAATAGAATCAAAAACAATGTTTAACGTCCAAGGGTTAAGGCGCGCCATTCGTCTCTTGGTTCAAACCACGGGACGCTGTTTCCCAAAGCAGGGGTCGTTCGTGAACGCAAGACGCGTCGCGATCCAGATGGTCGTTGACTGACGTGATTACTGTGCTGTAGTGGAGGTCCTGTGATGGTCGTTGACTGCCGTGTGATTACTGTGCTGTAGCTGGAGGTCCTGTGATGGTCGTTGACTGCCGTGTGTTTACTGTGCTGTAGTGGAGGTCCTGTGCCTCTTGCTGGTGGCCGTGTTGTGGGGCTGCACTAACCCCTTCCTCAAGAGGGGCACGGAGGGAATCGAGAACGTGAAAAGAACCAACAGGGTCTCACAAGTTCTGGCCGAAGTCAAGTTCCTGTTCCTTAATCTACAGGTAAACACAGGTGGTCATCACAGCATATGTAGGTATTTAAAAAAAAAAAAAAAGCTTGGTCGATTAAAGTTGATTTAATTACACGTGTGTTCTTGCCCAGTATTTAGTCCCATTCCTCCTGAACCAGCTGGGGTCGGTGGTGTACTACTTCACCCTGGCCACCACAGGTGAGACAGGTCAACTCGACTGTTGACTGTGTTCTTCTTTATTATTATGATGGCCCATTTTTATTGGACGTGCATGATACAACTGTGTCATTGTAGGCTACAACGTTGTAATGCTCCCTCTGTCCTTCCAGATTTATCCCTGGCTGTGCCTGTGACCAACTCCCTCACTTTTCTCTTAACTGTGCTCACTGGAAAGATTCTTGGCGAAGAGTTTGGAGGCAAACGTACGTTTCACACACTTAACTGTTTCTTTAGCTTCCTTACTGGGTTACTGGGTTTAAGTATGGTTCTGAGTTAAGATCTGCAGAAAGAAGAACATATTTTGCAGAAACATTCAGGAGCAAACATTTTAATATGTAGGCTACTTTGTATGTAGACAATATCCAATAAGCTTATGCTATTTCAATGTAGTCTAGATGCTTTAAACACAAAACAAAGACACAATGGTTTCCTAATGTGCACTTTTACACTAAAACCCATCTGAAATACATCACCTACTGGAAAGTCAAAATCACTGAAGAAATTTCCCAACTGACTTCTGAAATCTAGTGAGCAGCTCTAAAGCAACCACTTAATTTAGGACGGAACCGCATCAAAAACTATATCCAAAACTGTGTCTTTGTGTCTCTCTTGCTCTTCTCTGAATTTGAAGTAATACTCGTGTCTGTGCTCCTCCTCTCTTCAGGAGCGGTGGGGGGAATGCTCCTCACCATGGTGGGCATCACCCTGTGCATCATAAGCTCCATGGGCGACACGCCCGGCGCCAGCAGTGACCACAACAAGGCAGATGCTGCTGTTCAATAAGGATAGATTCCCATCGTATACAAATCCTCTGGATTTGTAGTCATAATTAATAGCAGCTTACCCCCCAGTAAGGCGGTGCCCCGACAGATAACAAGGATCAAGGAATGTGTGCTCTTTGTCAAAGTATTTGGCTGAAATACGCAGTATGTGAGTAGGTTCACCCCGGCCCACTCGCATGTTAAATAGGGTGAGTTCTCGGTTCACATAGGGTTCACGTCGGCGCTAAAGCAGATTTACAGCCCCTGAATAGAACACCCTGCTCGTTAAGTTGTACTCCAAAGCACTAAGCGCCCCCCCACTGCTTTGCTGGCGTCCATACAGACGCTATAGAAACCACATACAAATAAGGTCAGGGTTGAACTGGGACCAACAAACCGCCAGTCTGGGTTCACGGGGGCCGCTCCACTGCGGCCGGCCTGTCACAGGTCACGGCGTGTCCGCCGTGACCTGTGACCTTTAGGGGTGAGAGCGAACACAAGCCAGGAACGACGAATAACATGTGTAACATAAAGTGATATTTTCATTGTGGTTTTTTATCGTGCGTTCCCTTCAATTCCCTTCAAATTCCCTTCAACATGAGTATTTCAAACTGTTTATGAAGTCGTTGATGACTTGAGCGTGATTTGAATTATTTTTTTATTTTATACATAGTTCTGTGTCAACCAAATGTATAATATGAAATGGACAATTGATGTTATTTTTGTATGATATGTCTACTTAATATGTTGCAGATATGATGTCAATAAATGCTCTTTTTTTTAGACAAAATGTGTGATTCCTGCAAAAAAATATGGAGGGTTAGAGCTAAAGCTAAGCCTCTCTCACTCTTTCTGAAATATATATGTATGATATCCAGCACCTCTGTCTGTTTCCCAGACAATAGCTGCATCACAGTCGTAGCATACAGTCACCGGCCTTGTCACTCACAGCATTTTCACATTGTATATTCAAAGCTAAAAAATAATAATACCTTATTGTGTTTTAGCTATACTTCACACACACACATAAGAAACTAAAATGGACATTCATGAACCGGTGTAGGTCGTTGTCGGAGTAATGCTTCGTACTCATGTTGCTTACAGAGTAAGCAGAGTAAGTACTTTAGGTCGTCATTTGGTTGATGGGACCTCCATTTTCAGTCGCTGGTCCCTTTTCCATCAGGTCTGCTGGGGACTTTGGTAAAGACACCTGGTGGGAGACAACAATCAGAACAGGCCAAAAACAGAAGCCAAATAAAAAGTGATACTGGAAATGTAGTTGTGGTGAAAATACAGTGAGTCTTTAAAAACATTTCTTACCTTTGGCGAGTTTGAGGATTGTGAACTTAATCCGTCTCCTTCAGCTCCCCCGCTCTTGCTTTGGACCGGTCCACTTCTGGAGCCCACAGACGTGGTGGAAGACACCCTTGAAATGGCGGCCGCTTGTTCTCGCCCCAGAGCCGCCTGACGACAGAGGAACAGTGTCTGATCTAATCAATCTTTCATGCTGCGCAGAGTAGCACCCCTGAAAGTGACCGTCATAAGCTCCCTCCACAGAACGCAACCACAAGCCCATTGTGGACTTCAATTGAAGAGTCATACATCCCACTGCACTGTTCAAATATGATACAGACATCTTTTACACATGAAAAGGGGGGGTTTTCACCCGATTGAATTGTACTCCGATACCAACAACAAAGCAGCCAGCACACTTACTTGGCTGCCATTGTGCTGCCCAGCTTCTTGCACATTGTCCATGTCACTCTTTCTCAGCTCCGGGTGTTTCTACACAAAGACAATGCATCCAATTCATTCAACTCTCTTATGTTTTCCTCCTTTTCGAGAATGCGTACGGCCTTGCGTTAACGGTGCAATACCTGGTATAGTTGAGTTTCATTTTGAAACTGTATACCGGTGTCTCTTTTGTGGGGCATAGCAGGGCTGGGCTGTTCTGCTGAGCCGTCTGTTGGCCTCATCTTTCCATTTATTTGCTGAGATTCAAAAGCCGTAATACAAATATCAGATGGATTCTAGAAGACATTTAGCATTATAATGCGAAACGCATTCCAACAATTGAGCCAAGCCTCTGTCCTAGATACATTGGTGAAATTAGTTTGAATCAAACCCACTCTGCCCGTCACTGTGATCATGTGAACTGTGAACGGCTTGGTGTCTCCTGCTCACCTTCTCTGTGTTCAGAGGCTGAGCAGCACGGCTTTCCTCCTCATCCTCCACTACTTCTGCTACTCTCTGGGGACAGAGATGGAGTGGAGGTAGGCCATATGTAGGGGTTACCATTTGCATATTTAAATTTTTACACTCATATTCACACCTATTTATACTATATTTAAAATGTGGTACTCATGAAATACTTGTGAAACGTTCTGATTCGATGGTCTCTATCAGGGGTGTCACCTGGTCCACAGGAAGCTCTGTGTGCGTGTTTTCGTCGTCCTGCACCTCCTGGGCTCCCAGCACCTCCTCCCTGCGCCTCCTCCCCGCCTTCTTGTAGTACAAGCTGCTGGTCTGCTCTGGAAGGAGGAGGCAGGCGTCAGCCGGCTGTCAGATGTTCACACATTGAGCGCTAGCAATACAAACACACTGCCAATACAAGCACTCTGCTTTTCATCAGTTCATCAATCCATCCTGGCCTCTGAAAAGTAACATTTGGACTGGTATCTGTAAAAGTGAAAGTGTTTATTGTGCAAGTGTGAACATAAGTGTGTAACAAGTGTGTAATTTCCCAGCTTGGGATCAATAAAGCATAACTATCTATCTAAATGTGTCCACACAAAGTGTGTGTGTGTGTGTGTGTGTGTGTGTGTGTGTGTGTGTGTGTGTGTGTGTGTGTGTGTGTGTGTGTGTGTGTGGGGGGGGTCCTTACCTGGTCCGTTGCGGACCGGTACCCTCGGTTGGCCCCGGTTCTGATGGATCCTGACGGGTCTGGCCGGGAAAACGTTGCTCTCCTCCCGGCGGCCTTCCCTGATCGCTCTGCTCTGATTGGCCGGCGGAGCCCCGGCCTCCGTTGCCTCGTCCCCCGAGGACTTCACCCTGCGACCGTCGACCTTAACGTCGCATTAACGACAAAAACACACAGGAGAAGATGGATGCTCACACATCTTGCACACACAAGATGGATGCTCACAAATCACACATGATTGGTTGTGATTTGGCTAGAAAATCCAACCCATGTGAAAAAAAAAACTGTGGTGGTGGACAAGATGAATAGTGAGTGATGGTTTTGTACCAGTGGAGAATCCAGGAGAGCGGAGTCACTGAACCGGTCCTCAGGACCCGTTGCTGGCTTCATCTGAGAGCGACACAACAAAGATGTCCTACCTTTGTATTTGTTTCGTCTGAATACGTAACATATTGATTCAACTCCGATATCATCGTAACATAGCTGGTAACATTGGATTCAAAGTTCAAAGTTTCAAAGTAGCTTTAATGTCAATATTGGGTGACATATTGGGTTGTGTTGTCGAAAGAATGGAAGACCTACAATTACCTCAGTTCTTTTTCCCAACCGTTTATTCCTACAAAACAATAACATAGAAACAAATCGTCATGTTTGAAAGTTACAGCTGCTTTGCTCCATGGCATGTTTGCCAGATGACCAGCAGTATATATCTTTTCAGGCCTCTGGTCACACAGACAGTGGTTCTGTTAAAACGTACTATGGTGGTTTGTACCTCTGCACTTTTGAAAGCCACAGCTCCACGTACGGAAGCTTGCGGAACCTCTCGGTTCCCACGGCGATGTAGCACTGGCCTGTCTCCAGTTCTTCCCCCATGGACACGGTGGTTCCATCCAGAGAACACAACCTGCGACACACATAACACACATAACACATAACACATAACACAGCAGCACGCTTCAGAAACACGGTCGTTTGTCACATGAGCATAGAAGTCACAAAACAAAGAGGTCACAAGCTGCCACCTCAACTATGCAACATAGCAAATAACAGGGTGGATAATACTCAGATAAAACACATACACAGATAAAAGTGACCCTACGCATTGGTGCCCTCTTCTATCCCCCTGTGAATCTAGCTATGTGTGTATGTGTGTGTGCGTGTGTGTGTGTCTGTGTGTGTGTGTGCGTGTGTGTGTATATGTGTGTGTGTGTGTGTGTGTGTGTGTGTGTGTGTGTGTGTGTGTGTGCGTGCGTGTGTGTGTGCGTGTGTGCGCGTGCGCGTGTGCGTATGTATGTGTGTGTGTGCGTGTATGTA
>JAXIVH010000014.1:9736433-9803933 GCA_036785325.1 Urophycis tenuis | reverse complement strand
AGATACAAATAAACATAAATATGTCAACACATTTTTTTCCAGATACTCACTCCAACTTCTTGAAGCGCTCAAAGCCTGCGGCCACATAGTGGCCCCCGGTGTGGAGGTCCTGGAAGTGGCTGACCCTGTGGCCCTGCCTGGGGGTGTACAGGCTCCGCACGGCCAGCGGAGCCCCGATGTTCTGGGTCACCTCGTTCAGGAAGGCTTCCATGGTGGCCACCTGCCGCTGGTTGACCACGAACCTGCGGCCGCAGTAGAAGGGGTCTCCGTTCCTGTAGACCACCACGCTCTTCACGGGCGGGAGGAGGGACGTGGACCCGCCGGCGCCTTCTGCCATCTCAGGAGTGGTGGGTGGGGGGGTGGGGGGGTGGGGGGCGACGGTGGGGGGACCAGACGCTTCTGTAAACACGGACAGCCGCAAGTCATTGGGAAAGGCAATTTTGTAGTTCTCTTGTCGTTTCCAGCAGGTCTCTGCGGACACACACTCACGCATGCATGCATGCACACACGCACACGTACACCGGAGACACGCAGAGCAGACACATCTATCCACCACGACGCACACACGCACACATTCTCCAGCATGTTACCACCATACCCTCCATACAACAGCTGTAGAGGCTCACCGGCTGTAACCCACCACGTACTTTGATGCTGCACAACCTGGCAAAAAATCAACCATAGAATCCAAAATCCCCTAAAAAGGTCAAATTGGTTCCTTGTTTTCTTTTCCTATTGTAGTCTGTCTGGACACGCCACGCACCTATCTCTGTCTCTCGCTCTTCCACGATTACACACACACACACACACACACATACATACACACGGACACACACCACTCCACTGACGACTGTGAGTATTTCCTGGTTGCCATAGCAGCAAGGCCAGCAAAGACTGCCTTTGTGGGCCAAACCATCAGCGGCAGCAACCACAACAAAAGGCAGAGGGAGAGAAAGAACAAGAGAAAGATAGTGTGTGTGTGAGCGAGAGAGAAAGAGAGTGATAGAGAAGAACCTGTGTCATAATGCTGATACAATAAAACCTATCACACAACCTTCAGCTTCTGTTCATTTAAAACATGTGAAAGTAACCCCATACATAAATCTGTCATGACTCTGTTGTTCCATATGTGCAGGCAGAAAACTAGTCAAAATAATGGGTTTCATAAATAAACTCAGGACTATATGGGTTGACATTTAACACAAGACCACATATGCGAGGTCTCAAATTGAATTAATTAAAGAATGGACCTTCCATGTTGCGAAAGCTTAAAATCTAGCAGATGTACTACCATCTCAGCAAAATATATGCCACGTGGAAAATATGATGTTGTTTCATAGCAACATTAGATTCAGAGGTTATGTTCAATTAATTATAAAACCTTTGTGCAAACATATTTCAGACACAGGATTTACAAAAATAGCATCTTTATTGTCAAAATAAACACACACACACACCCACACTGTGTAAACGATGATGTCGTTCCGGTGACTTGGTTTCCATCTTGTGTCACGTAGAAGCCAGGCTTTGTTTCAGTGATAAGTACTGCGGAGAGAAGAAGGGGTGGGGGGGGGGGGGGGGGGGGGGTGAGTGGTGGGGGAGGGGCTGCAAATCATTCAAACAAACCCCAAGTGCCTCGCTGCCGCTGCCCACCCCCACGCCACTCAGCGGAACCCGCCGGAGAACAATTCACGGGCGCGCGTCTCGCCGCGGCCGGCAGACGTCGGGCGGCAGCTCGTTTCATCAGCGGCTCGGCCTGACAGACCGGCGCCGTGGCGGCACGCTGCTGGAGCCAGCTGGTCACTCTATAGGCCATCTCGGGCCACGGCCATGCTCCGACATACAGCTTAGGACTGGTTTAGTTGAGCATAGGTCTAGATAGATTATATAGATTTGAGTTTTTTTTAAAGGTACTTTTAAGTGCGTGACACTTTTAAGGTACTTTTACTTAAAGGTACTTTATTCAACACGACAATATAGTATAATGTCACAACAAGATGGGACTGAATGGCGCCATGTGGTTGGTGACAATAGGCCTCGATTATGCATAACATCAATACATCATGGAATGAATACACAACAAATGTATCGTCTCGTTACAATACAGACGATACAAGGATGAAAAAGATGACATGGAAAGTCAATATAAAAATTAATAACAAAACATATTAATGTGACTGGCAGATTGTCTATCATATCAATGTACAGTCTATATTTCCCCCAGGCTGCTACTTGTCTCACACAACAGAGACAGACACATGACTCATCAGTATTTGTCTTACCTTCTTCCTGCTGCTGATGGCCTGTTGAAGCCACAGCAGCTCCATAGACAAGGCGTTTCTATGGAGACGCAGGGCTTCTCGTGTCGGGGGGACGTCTTGGGCCAGGCGGTGCTGCTGGGGGCCTGCAGGAACAATCAGTCAGAGGTGTGGTCAGAAAGACACCGGTTAGTCCATTCACCTGCGACACACACCTACACTGTCTGGTGGAGTCTTATACATGGAATGCTCGTAGGCAGAGGACATCTGGGTCCAGACACATGTCCTGCTCTGCTGGGAGGGTAATAACACCCTGGCCACTACTACACTATCCAGCTCACTGACATTACCTAATGATGATCCACAGTTAAAAGGTATCATTGTAACCACGGGCGGACCCTCCAATGAATGTTAGCGTCTCACCTCGGTCAGATGGGGTGAAGCGTGCTTCCGGCTCTTCACTGCCCCACACTCGGCAGGCGGGGGAGTCTGCCGTGCTCCCCCTACTGTCTTGGGGTGAGTGACAGCTGTCGGCTTGACTCTGATCCCGCCCTCCAGCAGGGATACCTGGAGGACGCTCCCTGGGAGGAGGGGACCGTTCCTGGAAGTGCACACCATCCCTCTCTGCTTCTACTTTTTCTGGAAATAGTTGTTGGTGTTGTTCTGTTTTCTCCAATAGTTGTTCAGGGGCGTGTGTCTCAGGACAGTTTAGTTTAGGTGTAGGCGCGGAATCGCTAGAAGTTTGTCTTTGCAAGGGACCATCCTGTGGTGAGAAAAATGGGACCATTTGAAATATTCAGCATGCTGAAATGTGTGTGAATAATCCAGTGAGCTGATTGTTGATCTAAAACATACAGTGTCTGTGAAGTGGGGGATGGAAATGATCCCATCTCTCCATTGTAAATGATTTAGGTTCCCGTCGATTTCTCTCACAAGGTCTTCAAAGTCTGCGCGTGCATGCCTGACCTCTTTCCTCAACAAGTAGCCACGGGCGCGCCCCTGTGGAACACAGTAGAGACAACAAAGTCGTATAGGTCTTAAGAGATCGCTTGTTAAGATCACAAACAGTCAAACAGTTGAACATCGGTTATTTAATATCCCAACTAATGCTTTTTTTATGCCAAACTTACCATCATATTCCTACATTTAAATAGTTGGGTAGCTAACAGCTAATGTATTACCACCATACGAAGCGAGTGCACAAAAGTCAAAAGACCATGCAATACCAATGTTATGCGAACAACTTGTTTAATGTTATTAAAATGTATAGTTGGGAAGAAATTACCTGGAAATGTGTTAATATCTTCTCTAACTCTTTCCTCTCCATTACCATGGTAACACGTTAGCATTACGGAAGTCAAATCTATCTCTTCCGGTGTTAAGATGGAATAAACAGTAATTATACATAAACAGTAGGCTGTCTAAAATACATACCCCAAGATTCGTGTTAAAGAAAAAAAAAAATGGATACAATAACATTTGAAATGATGATAAAGAGTTTTGTTTATCAATATGAACCGGAATAAAGTATTTCTGGAAGAAGCCCCCAGTGACGTCCCAGGAAGTACATCCTCAGCTATGTTTCGTTTTATAATTTGCCGCGGTCTTCTCTCACATGACCTCTCATAAAGTTGTATCCTGTATCAAACCAGGATGAGTGGTGGTACGAATCAAAGAACGTTGTTCCAAACTTGGGGTGCATCTGTTCCTCAGAACAAGCCTATTCCACCCAAACACAATGCCAAGAAAACTGTTAAACGGCGTCAAACGAACAAAACAGACACCTCTGTGGAGACAGCAAAGACACAGCAATTGGTGAATGAAAGAGTTTTACCTTCTCGCAGTTCGCTTTGGGGTGAGATTGGTCAGGGTTCGGGGTCAGTAAACACAGAAGCAAGGAAGGAGGACGCTCAAGATCTTGACGAAGAAGATGACGATGACCTATTGCTAGTTGCTGTCTACGAAGCTGAGAAAGCATTGCAAAAGGATGCCCAAGATGAGGAAAAACTTGCAACCTTTCCACCTTCTTCAAGTGGACGGAGCTATCCAGACTTTCCTGGATTTGACAGTTCATCGGCTTCAGTTTGGATCTATCCTACCAACTACCCCATCAGAGAATACCAGCTGAAGATATCTGAGGCCGCCTTGTTCCAGAACACCTTAGTATGTCTTCCCACTGGTTTGGGAAAGACGTTCATTGCCGCTGTGGTCATGTACAACTTCTATCGCTGGTACCCATCAGGGAAGATTGTGTTCATGGCCCCAACCAAGCCCCTTGTAGCTCAACAAATTGAGGCCTGTTATAAAGTGATGGGAATCCCACAGACGCACATGGCTGAGTTGACGGGTATGAGGATTGTTAACACACGCACACACACATACACACAATGGTTTTTGACACCTGTGTCCCTGTTCCCATTGTTCTGCAATTTCTGCTACTGCAGAGAAGATGCCTTTTTATGATGAAAGTCAAATTTCCCAGGGAGCACTGCAGCCGGCCAGAGGAAGGAGCTGTGGAAGTCTAAGCGGGTGTTCTTCCTCACGCCCCAGGTGATGGTCAACGACTTGTCCAGAGACACTTGTCCCGCGCTGCAGGTCAAGTGTGTGGTCATCGACGAGGCGCACAAGGCCTTGGGCAACCAAGCTTACTGTCAGGTACGTGTCATCGCTACTGGATAACCGAAAACTGTGTACCGGGCAACTGAGGTTGGATTTCACACACGGCCCTCATTTTGTATCCCGATAAATTCTCAGGTGGTCAGGCAGCTCTGCTCTCAGACGCAGCAGTTTCGTATCCTTGCTCTGAGAGCCACACCTGGAGGAGACTCTAAGGTAGGGCGACCACCACATACACACACGCCTGTCTGTGTTTGTGGGTCTGTCTGTTTGTCTGTGCGTCACTCTGTCTACATCCAAGTCTGTCTACTTGTCTTTCTGTCTTTCGTCTATTCTACACATGTTCCTCCACACCTCCTCCTCTCAATAATGTACATCTATTCTACACATGTTCCTCCACACCTCCTCCTCTTAATAATGTACATCTATTCTACACATGTTCCTCCACATCTCCTCCTAATAATGTACATCTATTCTACACATGTTCCTCCACACCTCCTCCTCTCAATAATGTACATCTATTCTACACATGTTCCTCCACACCTCCTCCTCTCAATAATGTACATCTATTCTACACATGTTCCTCCACACCTCCTCCTCTTAATAATGTACATCTATTCTACACATGTTCCTCCACACCTCCTCCTCTTAATAATGTACATCTATTCTACACACGTTCTGCCTCTCCTCCTCCCTGCAGGCTGTGCAGCAGGTGATCTCCAACCTGCTGATCTCCCACGTCGAGCTGCGCTCGGAGGAGAGCCCTGACATCCAGGCCCACTCCCACCAGCGCAGCCTGGAGAAGGTGGTGGTCCCCCTGGGGGAGACCCTCACGGCTCAGCAGGGACGCTACCTGCAGGTAGGGGCTCCCTTTTTTCATTCTGGGTGCGTGGTTAAAGGTCTTAGGTTTTTAAATGCAATCGTTAGGAGTTTGTATTGAATGAGCTGTGTTTGTGTATAGATTAAATGTGGGTGTGCTGGAAGGCCTGGTTCCCTCTTCACATTGGATTATATCGGCAATCGCATTGCATCAACAATTGAATAATTCACTTTGGACAAGCATGTGCTTGTTTATGAATATTGAATTGGGAATTATACCCTCACTGGTCCACTTTATTAGGCACACCTGTCCGACTACTTGTTAACGCAAATGTCTTATCAGCCAATCATATGGCAGCAACTAAATGCACTTAGGCATGTAGACTCTACATGCCTAAGTGCATTGAGTTGCTACCAGTTGATTTGAACTGCAGCAGCTTGTCTTCACCATGTCTACAATGTAGACAAGTAGACAGTCTACAATGTAGACATGGTGAAGACAAGCTGCTGCAGGTCAAATCGAGTGTCAGAATGGGGAAGAAGGGCGATATAAGTTCATAGCGACACAGACCTTTCTGTTGGTGCTTTATCTCCCCCCTGTGGTCAATGATTGCAATTGCAAGTGTCCCTGGCCATGAACATGCTGGGCGCTGTCAATGGTGGCTGTCAGTTAGTTAGTGGTCGTCATCGAGACTCAATTGGTCTGAGTCATCATGAGCGCACACGTCTCTGTGATGCGAGGTTGTTCATTAGTGGAACCCGTGTCCTGTATTTGTACCTAACTGTAGGTGGCCAGTTCCACCTCACACTAATCTGTTTTAACTAGGCAGCAGGATTGCCATGGCTGTAGTTGTGAGATTGGGACTTGTTTCCAAGTCGAAACACAATGTGATAGTTTGTACTCGTAGTGAACAGATGCTTTGTTTATTTCTTGGTTTCTTTCTCCTCCGTTCTCCTTCTCAGTTTATTACTCTGTCATTGGCAGACTCTCTGGCAGTTTTTTTTTATCTAACCGCAAAAACAAAACGTTAACATTTACATTTAAGGCATTTAGCAGACGCTTTTATCCATAGCGACTTACAAAGAGTACATTTGTCAGAACATGGCACAACCTAGAGCAATGGGGGATTATGCTATGTTATTGACACTCTAATGGATCCTTGTTACACCCTCAACTGCTACACTACTTGGTGTAGTTCCAACATGTCTGACACATCTGACAGGCCAAATGCCAAGTTGCAGTGTTAAGTATTGTATGTATGTATTGTTGATGACATTCCGTACCAATGGACCAATGGTTACTTCTTTGATGTTTTTAATTTAATGGTGTTATTCAAATGTATCCACGTTGCAGTTTTTAAGCATTTGGTCCTCCTATAACTATGTATCATTCAGATAGGGTTTGGAGAGCTGGTATTATCATATTGTGTCATGTTTCTCTGGGCAGGGTCCAAAAATAACTCATGCATTTGGCAGGTGAAGTTTTATTTTAAAACACTCACTCGGCTGGTATATTTTTTTTAACTCCTGCATGTATAAAGGCAGCATTCTAAAAGTACATTTTAGACCCTGCCTCTGGGACAGTAATCCATACTGTACAGTGGGGAGGATAACACACTGTACAGTGTCTTCCTATGGGGTTACTGTCACCACATAGTAACTGAGTCCTACTCTGTCACTCTGGAGGACACGATGCTGTATCATGTGTCCAGTGGAGAGACGTCTGTTGGGTGTTTTGTTGGTGATCCTAATCCGACTGAAGGTCCAAAACCCGACTCCCTGGTGTTTCTCAGGGTGCTGTGCACTGGACACTCGGAGATGCAGACAGATATGTTAGAGTGCGCATGGGGAATTTCCCAAAATGTTGCTAGATTATTCTGTTTTGGCCGGGGCGATCTCATCTGAAGCCTTTGGCTCGGGCAGAACCTGTTGAATGAGCATGAAGGATATGGTCCAGTGTACGGGACAAGCATGCACTAACTAGTTGTGCCATTATAGTAAAGGGTAAAGCAGACGCTTTTGTCCAAAGCAACCTACAATCAGTACATCTGTGGGGTTCGTCATGTGGACAGTTGGAGGAGGAGGGGGATCAAGGGGATTGAACTGCCGACCCTACAGTTAGTGGACTGTCCACCCGCTCTACCTACTGAGCTACTGCTGCCCCAGTGGTGCCATTTTCTTTTTCTTTTTTAAATAGTGGTGATGCACACAAAAGCATTCATAACACAACAACGAAGCAAATACAGTACAATATAACTTTATTTGCTGAAAGAAGACAAGCATTTTCTTTCATTGGGACACAACAAAGAAAGCCACACTGAATTTACTGTATAGTGCACTGCTGCCAATCACGTACAAATAAGCTTATAGAAACTAAAAGGAAAAACAGGTTTCACTGAAGTTTAAACCATATCCACCTTGGTCTGTGTTTCAACTCGTCTATACAATAACATATCTCGCATATGCACTTTAAACATGAGAGTTGTCTTAGGATTTGAACAGCGTACATTTAAAATGCACTAGCACTACCAGTTGAGGAATATCAGGTTATATCTTTTGCATCCAACCCCGTATCCCTACACTGGGGAAATACACATCATACACATTCCTGTCTCTTCTATGCATTAAGACCAGCCTCCGATCTGCAGTTCATTCATAAGATAGGCATGGAAATGAAGCAGGGGACTCGGATGAGCTGATATTCTTTTAAACAGGATTGTTTGAATATCTACAGAAGAAAGGGATAATATGGCTTGGAATTGCTGGTTGTCATTGACATTGTATGTTACATATGTTACACAAGTCTTCACACAGTGGAGATTTGGCAGAGTGTGTCTGGTGGCTGGTGGCATTGATGCCACTGACATTCTTGTATGGCTTTGTTAGCCATGACTGCAAACTCAAAACAGTAGTCGGTCAGTCTGTAATATCCTCCATATAGTTTTTGTAAAATATAATTGACAAAATATAGTGTGGTACTTTGTTTTGGTTTGATTACATTTCGTATAGATAAAAATAACACATATTTTCATTGCCACTACATATTTCTTGGACCGAAAAAAAAATCTTTACGCTTTTTTTTCTTCTTTTTAAGTAGTTTCTACTCTAGTGGCAGTTTGATTTGAGTAGGTAGCAGTATGGTTCACAGTAGTGCATACATACGAACAAACGTTGACACAAGTTGTGAATAGAAGGAGGTAAAAGGTTAGCTACCGTTTGTGGCAACAAAGGAATGCATCGACCTTTGAAAAGAAACACAACCCATTGAGTACAGCATGTTGATTGTCGTAGTGCGATTAAAAAGGACTGGATTTAATAGGTTTTGTAGTTGTCGTTTGTGATTTTCTTCACATAGGTCTGTTCATAACTTCCTACCGTTGACTTTCTTTGACAGATTTAAATATTGTTCAGCTGTTTTGCTTTACTGGCAGAAGCGCTACAGATCCATGTTTCCATGGAACAGATACTAAAACAACACTATTGTATATCACTTGATTGCATTATTGTCACAAAATATTGAGGTTCGATTTCAAATACAACAAGTAAGCATTTTCTGTGTGTTTGAGAGTAAAATGTGATGCGAGTTTAAAGTACGTCAGAAGGACAGCGGTACAGGTGAAACCACCTCTTCTAATTGGCGGCTAAAATTTTAATCTCTTGTTTATGCACTTAATCCCCAATATAATCAAACATTGTACCTCATGTCGCAGACTGAAAACTAAGGGAATAAGGCCAACAGAGAGCCAAGACGTACACGCAGGGCTGAAACCTGCATCTCCCCAGGGCATCAACAGGCGTAAACTGGCCCCGTAATGTTTGGGTAAAATGTCTTTAAGTGGGTTTACCACGGCAACAGTTAATGGGAGACTCATCATAGATGTAAATCCCCAACTGCTCCGGAGTGTGTTGACAAAGTGAAACTATAGGGGAGTTTAGCCACACTGGGAGCTTGGTCATAGCGGGCCATGGTGCAGTCATCAGGTTTGGTGTGTGTGTGTGTGCGTGTGCGCGTGTGTGCGTGCGTGCGCACGTGTTCTCCCCTCCGGTTCCCCCCTTCTCGTCACCTAGCGGCGCTCCATGAACCAGATCTCGTTCTGGCGGTTGACGTGAGCCGGGTTGGTGTAGCCCGCCACGATGAAGGAGTCGTTGACACACGCGCCCTGGTGGTCCAGGACCTCGGCCATGGCGCGGATCTGCTGGATGATGGTCACCTCGTTGGTGGGTCCAGTGAAACCCCTGCAAGGCAGCGGCAGGAGAACAGAGCTCAATTCTAACTCGTCCGTATTCAAATGTGTGTGTTCCAGTGTGAACACTACTTTGAACCCGTCTCCGTCTCGGGGGCGGCCTCAGAGCCGCTGGGTTGTGGTCGTTCTCTACACACCTTGTGTACACCACGGCGGCGGGCCAGACGTCAATGAAGATGTCGTTGTCTGTGGGCTGTGGAGGCTGGGCCTGATGGTCCGCGGGGAGGTAGTAGGCCACGGTGACGTCGCGGTAAATCTCAGACTGGTTCTGATCGGTGTGGATGATTGTCACGATGGGCAGGCTCATTCCCAGGTAATCACCTGAGGGTTTGAAGGAAGAACATTTGGTAATCATTCATGGGCTTTTTTTTTTTTTGCAGAATGGTGCACACACACACACACACACACACACACACACACACACACACACACACACACACACACACACACACACACACACACACACACACACACACACACACAGAGCTTTTCTTTTGAATTCCTGCAACCATTGTCGGGTTTCCTTTTTGGCTACCGGTGTCTGATCAATAACCAAATGCAAAAACACACCAACTCCCCCGAGACAGGGAGTCGGGCCACAGGGAGGCAGCGGTGACGGGCGGGTGTGTGTGGCGGTGACTCACCGGTGGAGTTCTGCTTGCAGATGTACCGCATCAGCCTCATGAAGCCGTAGCAGATGCTCTGCTCGTAGGTCTCCTCGCGCACCGTGATGCACGCCCAGTTGGCCTTCTCGTAGCTGCGCTTCTCGTACAGCAGCTCGTCGCACTGGGGGGGATGACATCAGAGCAGAGCGACCCAGGTGTTATCAGGGTGTGTGCCTCGGACGGGGGCCCCCCCGTCTGCCAGGGGTTCGAGGGGCCGCGCTATGCCGTGCGCTCTACCCTGCCCTGCGTCTCTGTGTGACACAGACTCGTGTCTCCCTGCCTGTGGGAGGTGGTGTGAGTGGGAGAGGGAGGTTTGGGAGTGATGATGAAAAGGTTCTGGGAAACGGAGAGAGGTACCGCCTGGCCATATTTGTAGAATAAATCAGTTATAGGATGTGATTTAATTAATAACAGAGCATGCCACTTAACGTTTTTTTTTTGTCGAGCATAAGCAGCTTTAAAAAAAAAAATGTATTGCGTTGTGAAGGCTGCTGTTCCTTTGTAAACGTTGAAATGGGCCGTTCCTAATTGGGTCTCTTAGAAAACAGACCCTCTCAAGGAACCACCGCGGCCGGCATTCGACAAAATTTGTGAGCTAAACCAATTAGGCCTCCATATTGGAAGGCTCCCCACGGAGGGGCCGGCTCTTTGTCCGTGGAACACAGCCTCCCTGGGGGAGGGAGACGCCGGAACTGCCGCAAAAGGTGAGCGATACCAATCAGACAGGGCCGGGATCACGTCCATTCACACCCCGACACGTCGGCTGCGTGCACCCAGCAGTCCACGCACGCATTCGTGGGTGTCTGGTCACACGGTGACCACCAACCAGGTCAGAGGTCCTTGTTCTCCCTGTGGAGAGGATGGCGTGCTCCTTGAGGCTGAGGGATTATCCCTGGTGGAGGAGCTGTGTACTCACACTAAGGGTAAAGGGGATTGTAACCGCCGGCCAGGTGCAGCTTCCGCAGTAATGCCGCCATTGTGGCGGACATTTGTGGCTAGGGGGGTAGCTTAGTCGTGAAGCAAAGCTCTTGAATTCAACTGTCATTATATTTTGTTCTCAAATTCCATCCTCATCTCTGCTCGCCCGCTTAGGGTATTGACCGAGAGATAACGATTTCCCGTAGGAGCAGCCAAAAGGAGTTTCCAAGTGGTCTGCTCCAGCGGTGTGATAAGATGAGCGCAGTGCCCCCCCCCCCCCCCCCCCTGCTTCTGGAATCTGATACAAGGATGCCTCTCTTTTGTACCAGGCACGACTGGGACGAGACCCCAGGGAAACGCAGCACGCGTTTCATCATTTTGTCTCCCGGCTGCCCTGAAAAGGCAGTTCTGTCCATGCTTGTTTGTGCAGTAGAGGGGTCAGGAGACGTACCTTCTCCTTGCGCGTCACAAGGTTGAAGGGGACGCTCTCTCTGTTGCTGCGGCCCTCGTTGTTGCTGGTCAGCTGCTGGATGGGCTCGGCCATGTCTGTGGACAAACACTCAGTCTGCTCATTCCAGTACGTGTCCCGCAAAGTACATGTACATCATGTAAATATTGTATATATCATATAGAGATCATAGTTTTTGTTTTTGGTCGAATGCTGTTTTTCACATACGCGGCGACAAATTAGCATGTGTTCTTGTCCACCCTCTGGTCTGGTCTGGCATCAAACTGTCAACAGTCAGATATATGAAGAGGTCACACTCTGGGCTCTGGAAGGTGTGGGATGCATGACTCTTTGCTTCAAAACCCCTTGTGATGACACATGTTTCTGCTCCCTGGCAAGATGTTTACATTCACAATGCATGAGCTTAATGACGACTCAATACCACTGTGAGTTGTTACAACGATGCTTAATAGCAGGCAGTGTGTGAGACGCACTGGTTAGCTGCTGGTTCCTGGCAGCCCGGCAGGCCGGCAGGCCGCTATGCCACAAGGGTGAGAGTTTAGACACGGAGTAACAAACAAGAGGCTTAGAGCTGCCCACGGCCAGGTGGAGACTGGAGACCGGAGACTGGTAATAACAAATGTCTGAAGACAATGCTGTGTTATCGTTTCTGAATATTTGAAACGAACCATGTAGAAACTTTCCAATAGCAAAGTGGTTAAGTGCGGTAAATGCTTTTATCTGTATGTGAATGCGGGGAGACTGACGGAGGAACAGAACGTGGAGGAGTCTTGTTTACAACAACTAATCCCTCAGTCTGATTAGTGTTGCAGGGGAAAGTGCAAGATGAATGCTAAGGCTACCCCACTAGTAGCCTTAGCATAGCAGCCATTGTGTATTGATTGACTAACCCATCCATATCAGCTGACTGTGCTCTATATACACCAAAGAGAGAAGAACAATATCTTTGTATTAAGCGGTCAATGATTTTGAATGAGGTCCAGAGAAAATTCTTGTTAAAAAAGGTACTATTTTACATCCAAGAGTAAGTTTACCGAAAATAACCATTTTTGTTTCAAAGTAAATAATGTGCAGCTTTTACTCCACTCCAGTTACAATAAACCAGTTTCTACCATTGTCAGTTCAAGCTGAGCTGCAGTGCTTACGACAGTAATTGGGGTCAGAACTGGGCAGACAGGCTAGCTAATCCTGTTCAAACAGAAAGCCTCTGCATGTGATTCCACACCGTTACTGTACTATGAGTAAAATAGGATATAAACCTGTTAAGTGAATATCGAAAAAAAGATGTCAATCATTCTTAATGCCCAGAAGAGGGGGCGCTAAAAAAGGTGTCCTATTAGTCATCCTAGTTTCAGTGGAGCCTACACATCCAGAGTCCATTGAAAATAAACACATGCATTCAGGTCTCAAACCCATATCATCAAATATAAATATACAATAAAAAAAAATGCGCATTTGGCTCCAAACTAGTGCTTCAAACTGCACTAGATTTCAATTTGATCAAATGTTGTACGCATGTAAACATTGAAATTGAAAATGTCATAACGAGTGATGACAGAAACCCATTGCTATCCACTGCTTGTTTGCAGAATGGTATTTTAAACGCCGATTGGTCTATGAACCCACGTTGTCTCTAACATAGCTGTAGTTAGGGTGTAGGGTGTAGTTCAAACTCCAGAAGTAGGTCACCGTGTACAACCACGGCAATGGGGAGCAAACACGCTACAAAACGCCTTGCGTCATGCATTTCTACTGTGCGTACAGTACGGACCACGGCCAAGCGTCACGCACACACACACGCAAACACAACACAACGTGTTTGAACACAGTGCAACACCCCGTGTCGTGTGCCCAACTATTGGGTTACAACACCACAGATTAGTGGGGGTCTATTTTTCTACTCGGCGGTTATACCTTGAGGGACCTCCACTTGGTGACCCCTTGCGACGTCCTGCCAATAGTGCAGCAGTCGATCTTCTTCCGCCTCCATGGTCTCCATCTCTTCCTCCGCGGTGCCATTACCCGAGGCCGGCTCCTCGGAAAACGTCTCGAGGTCTTCCAGCGTGATCATCCCAGGCCCGGCCTCGGTCCCGGGCCCACCACCACCACCACCACCGCCACTTAACTGGCAGCCACCTCGGTCCATTATTGCTCCCCGGCGGAGTCCTCGACTAGGCAAACAATGCTGCAAGATACACGTTTTATTTCCAACGGGATTGCAAGTGCCTCTGCACGACTACAATTTTCGATTTAATAAAACGTATATTTGTAAACCTTTTAGCGTCGGAATACGTCAACGTTATGACCGACAACACCGGGCAGTACGTGGATTAATCTCGCGCATTTAGCCATACTTATTTTTGAATAGAAATGAGCTCTATCTTCCCAATGTTTATATTTGCGAGAATCGAAGCAGAGAATAATAGCCAACGAACCACTTTGCGGGCAGTATGTGACACTCTCCGTGGCCAGGAAGGGTTGGACATTTATAGGAGACGAGCGAGCACCACGTGACTCTCCTGTCTGCAGCTAACCCCGCCCCCTTTGTCGGCTTGATAAATAAAGTACGGCCGTCAAATCTCATAATTGAATCCATGGTTTGGACAAATGTGACTGCAAAGACGTACATTTCGATAATATGTATTTATTTCAAACGAGATTTATGTATGTGAATATCAGAGTTTGCTCGTTGCTTGATTAACACCCCGTTCTTCTGCTCTATTAAAATGTAATGAAAGCGAATTGAAGTGTGTGTGTGTGTGTGTGTGTGTGTGTGTGTGTGTGTGTGTGTGTGTGTGTGTGTGTGTGTGTGTGTGTGTGTGTGTGTGTGTGTGTGTGTGTGTGTGTGTGTGTGTGTGTGTGTGTGTGTGTGTGTGTGTGTGTGTGGGGGGGGGGTCCGTTGGGTCCCTTGGGGCTTGGGGGGGTAAAGTAGCAGTTTTTTATGATCCCACCTGGGCATTCTCTGCTATTCATGGATGTGGGCATGTTGCTTTCTTCATTTAGCTCAAAGTGAATTTATAATCCTCTCATATGTGTTAAAGCTGTCATGCGAAAAATAAATATCCATCTAGAGCTCAACATGCACACATGCACGTACCCCCCCCCCCTCACACACACACACACACACATGTACACACACACACACAGATTTTCAGTATTACTGTCTAAACATATAGGCTAAGGCTAGACTTTGTCTTAATGCATTAGTTTCCAGGGAGTCTTAATACTTTTCCTTGCTTGAAACACACAATTCTACACTTCCCAGTTTGCGCTGAAAGCTCATCAAAACCCTTTGACCTGCTTTAGCTATCCCATCCCCTACCAAATGATATAGCTAACTGATGAGCATTGTTATCATTATGTCATCTGTACAAACAGAGGGATCAATAGCTCCTTATCTGGGTTAAGAGCAGGTACACTGCTCAAACAATTGCTCCCATCATATTGAAGACACACACACACACACACAACACACACACACACACACACACACACACACACACACACACACACACACACACACACACACACACACACACACACACACATCTCTCTTGGAGGGCTACTGGCTCTGGCTGATTCACATCACTCACGTCACCATAGATACGCAGGTCTTAACCAACCAGATGGTGGGCTTCTCCTGAGCATGTCCTGTGAAGCCTCCATCGCCGGTGTGTTGCCGCGTGACACTCTAAGTGCAAGAGCAACCCTCTGTTTCAGCCCGGGTTTGGACACCAGGAGATTTCACATCACATTTGGGCTAAAGGGTCTAGAAATGAGGGGGATGTGTGATCCCTGTGGGTACAGCCCAGGCCAACTCTGTGATACATGCTGTGTTGTCGCTGTGTTTTGAGGGCTATAACGAGTGACGTTGCTTATGGGATGCACCGTGGCTTCATACTATTACTGGATGAGAAGCTGAACCTTCTTTGGGACGTCAAACTCAACTACTGCCTAACTACTGCCTAAACTTAACTATGCAATTTCCCTCAGGGATCATTAAAGTATGTCTGTCTGTCTGTCTGCCTAGACAGTACACAGTGCCTCACACACATTGTGGCATGGTGGCAAACAGGGACGTTTTTGATGCGAGGCATGCGGGTGACCACACACGCACGCACGCACGTACACACACACACACGCACGCACGCACGCACGCACGCACGTACACACACACACACACACACACACACACACACACACACACACACACACACAGATTAATGATTTGCCATGTCTCGGCTATATAACACCAAGAAACGCTACACTGAAATTATTGGACACATCACCCATCCTGTGACTCTTCAATTGACATTACTAGTATCTCTATTCTTCAATGTCTTTGCCTTGCATTTTCCCTACTTGTGCATTGAAAACCCATCCTTCTACCAAACCTGATTGAGTATTGAGTATAAAATGGCAGCTCTAATGGAATAATGTGGTGTAATTATGGGGTTGGTGTGTCCTAGGACATGTCTAACAGCTGGGTTGGGTGCCGCGGTCACGTGATTGAAAAGCTGACTCCTTTGACTCCTTCTTTTTTTCTTCTCTTTATTTCACGATTTGGAAAATTAATTTCAAATAAATTGACTGCAAAAGCCAAAGAGGATGTTATTCTCTTTTCACATCCCATTAGTCTCCCCAAAGTGTCTCATGGTAATCCCAGTAATCACATGATTGACCATAGGGGGCAGGTCACACCATGCGGGGGTCCAAGCCTCAATTAACAAGACAGCTTTTGGTCATGTGATCCACTGCCAGCTCTTAGAATTTTGGTGTATAAACGGCGTTCTGTACTGCACTGTCTAAATGGCATTGCCCATCTAATTTGAGTTGTTATTTGTCATTTGAGTTTGTGTTTCTGCTTTTAGTTGCAGTACTAATGGTATTTTGTGTTATCTCATATGTATTTGATTCAGTGTTATTTTATAGAATGTCATGATATTTAACGTTCAGCTCTATGGAACATGATCATCCACTTTTAGTTTCCCTACTTTTCCGCAGCGTTATCTGTTAGTCTGAGGGTTTATCTGAGCACATGGTGTATAAACGGGCCACATCTGCCAGTTTCACAAACACACAAACAGGTGTTCTGATTAAACAGCAGTCAGGTCAGTCAGACTGCTCCTTGTTGGATTGGGTGCAGCTCAAATAGAATCATTGTTAATATGGATTCATTATTTGTAAACAATCATTTTGCGTCATTTGATGTTTGCGATTAATGGCACATATCTTCTGCCTGGAGATAATCAAAGTAAATAATTAGCCTTGTTGAAAAAAGGTTTGATGTCAATATGATAATATGATGTGTTTACCCTAACGTTAGTTTTTTTTTTAATCCCTGTATCTAAAGATTTGAAAAAAAAAAGTTAATTCTGTCTTGAATTGGACCATGACTTACAACACTTTGCACAAACGGCTTTCCTTAATTAAATAATAATAGAGTAGAATAGAGAATAGAATAGAATAGAATAGAGGAAAACAAAAAAAGACCCGAATCCAATTAAAATAGAAGCTCTCAAATACCAAAATAGCAATTTGTGTAAGAACACACACCTTACTACATCTGTTTGGATTTAAATGGTGAAGTTAATGACGGTTTATAAGCGAGGTCTTGTTGATTTGGACGGCGTCCTGCCTCTCACAGCCACCACAGAGTGTTTCCATCAAGCGGTGGTGCCTAATGAAGCCGCCAGGCAGATCCCAGGCAGATGGCGAAGAAGCCACAAGACTCTCCTGCCTACATTGTTGTAACACCACTTAAGCCTTTGATGGCATCACTCTGTTGATGCTTTCAGAAAGGTCAGCCAAATTAAAAGTGGAAATCTAACCCTGTGCTTTTGTCTCATGGCGGATCTCCCGCTGGACGCAGACACGCTCATTTCCCCCCCTAGCCCACAGGCTGATGAGGTGGAGACTGGTGGCTGGCAGTGCGTCCATTGAACCTTATTCATTTGGATGGCCAGTTAAAAGTCACATAAATGCACCGTGCATTGAAATTATGACATTAGTTTCCAAAACAGGAAATATGGATTTTCTATAATCCATGCAAAGCAGAGTGTAGACTAAACCTTGCTGGTGCTTTCCTCTCACTGCAGGGGTGTTCAGTGGCACATACCCAGTCCCAGACCCCAGTCTAACGTACCTAGTCCCAGCCCCAGTCCCAGACCCCAGTCTAATGTACCCAGTCCCAGACCCCAGTCTAATGTACCCAGTCCCAGACCCCAGTCTAATGTACCCAGTCCCAGACCCCAGTCTAAGGTACCCAGTCCCAGACCCCAGTCCCAGACCCCACTCCAACGTACCCAGTCCCAGACCCCAGTCTAACGTACCTAGTCCCAGACCCCAGTCTAATGTACCCAGTCCCAGTCCCAGACCCAGTCCCAGACCCCAGTCTAACGTACCCAGTCCCAGTCCCAGACCCAGTCCCAGACCCCAGTCTAATGTACCCAGTCCCAGACCCCACTCTAACGTACCCAGTCCCAGACCCCAGTCCCAGACCCCAGTCCCAGACCCCAGTCTAAGGTACCCAGTCCCAGACCCCAGTCCCAGACCCCACTCCAACGTACCCAGTCCCAGACCCCCGTCTAATGTACCCAGTCCCAGACCCCAGTCCCAGACCCCAGTCTAACGTACCCAGTCCCAGACCCCAGTCTAACGTACCCAGTCCCAGACCCCAGTCTAACGTACCCAGTCCCAGACCCCAGTCTAACGTACCAAGTCCCAGACCCAAGTCCCAGACCCCAGTCTAACCCACAGTCCTTTCTTCTTATGTCTTTGATGAACAGGAATGACATTTAAAATAGTGATGACCAACCATCCCCTGTATCCGCATGCTGCTCTTATGTGTTTAACATTACATTGAATTCCTCCACTCCGCCACATTATGTGCAAGAAACTGGGGCACAAGGAAAAAATGCCGCCACCCATTTCAAGGTGATTGCACCTTTTTAGAGTTTTGGAAAATGGCCATAATCTGTGTCACATCTTTTTCCTGCTGTGTATTTGGTCATTTATTTACTTTACGAAAGAGACACACAAAAAATATGGACATCAATACCGATGTTTCAATGTATTCTATATGGTTGTTGATTATATAGCAGAGTGTGTATGGTATGCTGTACCTATGATATTGTAGTATATAGGCCTGTATTGTGTAAGAGTTGGTCTTTATCCCAAAGCAAACCCTCACAGGCTGATGCACGACGTGGTTATCAGGTTTATCACCCTGATAACAGGCTGGCTGCACATTATCCTGCTCATTATCTGGCTACTTACTGAAGAAATCAATCGTTTGACACAGAAATCAACATAAACATCTATCTAACATCTGGTTCAGCTAATGATTCATATGCTATATATTACAGCAAGCTATATTATAGTAAAGGGTAAAGTGGCATTTAGCAGACGCTTTTGTCCAAAGCGACTTACAATCAGTACATTTGTGGGGTTCGACATGTGGACAGTTGGAGGAGGAGGGGGATCAAGGGGATCGTACCGCCGACCCTACGCTTAGTGGGCGACCCGCTCTGTCCACCCGCTCTACCCACCGAGCTACTGCCGCCCCATATTGTATAATATCAAACAGATATTATACACTAATATCTTAGTACTGTACAATGTAGTAACCATGTTGAATGGTGTGTCTGGTGTCTCACCAAGGTGCTGGAGAAGTTTACCTCTCGCCTGGTCCAGAACCGAGTGATGGGCCACAAGGACCTGCCCTCTCTCACCAAGTACCAGCTCATCCTGGCCCGGGAGCAGTTCAGGCAGAACCCCCCGCCACACATTAAGGTGAGTCTAGCATCTTCTGATGTTGTATTTACCCTTGTTGTCGTGCAGGTCTCTCTCATATGCGACAGAGTTGTGAAAGTTTACAATTGAACACAGCACAGAAAACATTAAAGTAAGTTACATCAAATCAAGATTTAACAACTTGTGTTTTGCTTTTTTTTTAATGCAATGGTTGAGTTGCAAAGGTTGGTTGAGTAATCAACTTTGCATTGCATTCGTGTTCAGTTTATTATATATTGGTATCAGGGATAAAGTTTTTTTTCTCTTTTCAGAAAAAATAAAACAATCTGTCGAACACCAATATTATGTTTGCAGTTGTATCATACTCAAATACATATGTTTTCCATTGATGATCAATACCAAACGCTAAATATTAGCACCTCAGTATACCATCCGGATACACTCAAAGTAGTGGGCCTTGCTAACATCATACTGAAACAGCAGCTCCAAAACACCATCCGAGTCATCTTTCCTCACGAGGCTCCAGTTCCTCCTAGCCATGTCCCCTCTGCTGGTACTGAGATCTGCCTGGCTCTCCTCCCTGTCTCTCGGGGGTCCCCCAGGGGCCACTGCAGGGTGTGATGGAGGGGGACTTCGCCCTGTCCATCAGCCTGTGCCATGGCTACGAGCTGCTGATGCAGATGGGCCTCCGCTCCCTCTTCTTCTTCATCCAGGGCATCATGGACGGCTCCAAAGGTCGGTCTCCCCGGTGTGACACAAAGCACTCACGATGATTAGTGTTGCTGTGCTCCAGAACTCAGAGGCATGCCATCGAGGAAGAGCAAGGGGTTCGCCAGTCCCCCTCCTCCCCATCTACTGTATAAAGTGTGTGTGTGTGTGTGTGTGTGTGTGTGTGTGTGTGTGTGTGTGTGTGTGTGTGTGTGTGTGTGTGTGTGTGTGTGTGTGTGTGTGTGTGTGTGTGTGTGTGTGTGTGTGTGTGTGTGTGTGTGTGTGTGCGTGCGTGTTATCCAGCTATGTCTAGGGCACGTAATGAGTTGCAGAGAACGCCCATCTTCATGGACTTTTACAAGGAGATGGAAGCCATGTTTGTGACATCTTCTGCTGGTAAGTTTTCTTTCAGTCTTTGGCCTTCATATGTGAGGTCTCTTCTACCTAGTAACCAACTAACCACCTTTGTGATGTGACTTGTAGATCCTGCCAAGCCGTTTGTTTACAGCCATCCCAAGCTCCAAAAGCTGGAGGAGGTGGTGGTGCAGCACTTCAGACAGTGGGCTGAAAACTCCTGCAGCGAGGCTGGTGAATCTGCCGTGACGCCGGCTTTATGAGGATCTAAGATAGCAGCACAACATAGTTTTGGTTAAAACAATATTTATAACATATTTGTTAGTTATGGGTTTATTTTATTTCCTAATAAATTCACACATTGATATTTTCTGATATTTATAGCTGATGATATCAAAATCCGATGTCAGAGTCGGCCTTATTTATTCAATCTGTCTGTCTGTCTGTCTGTCTGTCTGTCTGTCTGTCTGTCTGTCTGTCTCTCTCTCTCTCTCTCTCTCTCTCTCTCTCTCTCTCTCTCTCTCTCTCTCTCTCTCTCTCTCTCTCTCTCTCTCTCTCTCTCTCTCTCTCTCTCTCTCTCTCTCTCTCTCTCTCTCTCTCTCTCTCTCTCTCTCTCCAGTCAATGCGGCGAGCTCTGCAGAAGTGAGCACTCGAGTCATGATCTTCTCCTCGTTCCGTGAGAGTGTGCAGGAGATCGCCGCCATGTTGGACCAGCACGCGCCTCTGATCAAGGTCATGACCTTCATGGGCCAGGCCTCAGCAGGGAAGGGGGTCAAAGGATTCACCCAGAAAGAGCAGCTGGAGGTACAGAGGAGAGCTGTGCCAGTCTGTACTGCACCATGCATGTTTCTCTCTGCATCACTGGTGTTCTCAAGAGTTCATCTGGCCTCTTTTTCTCCACAGAGCAAATAACAATTTACAGAGAGAAAACTAATTTCCTTAGATGATTGAAGCACATATGGATGGGTTTTATTTTTCAGCTTAATTGCGTTTGGAAGCAAAGCGATGGATGAAGCCAACAAAGTGACAGTGCAGGCTTCATGGCGAGTCGGATTCTAATATTTTCCAACAAGGACTTTTATGAAGGTTTATTTACACAACACAAACGTCCCATCTGAATTGATTGATTAAATGAAAACCATTGTACAAAGGGTTATTTTTGCCTCGGCGTGGCATCGTGGTTCAGCTGTGCTTTTTATCTCACAAAGAAGAAGCCTGTGTGTCAATATCTGGGCCTGCCTGCCCTCCATCACTGCACATTCCGCGTGCTCGTCCTGCTCCTGGTGCTCAATGTTTTGACCGGAACATGGCAGACTTCCAATGGTGCAGTTTTATTTTGACGCATGGAATTACAAATCAAATTCTTATGCGCAGCTGTAGCTCTGGATGTTGGGTTTATCTAGTATCACTGTATTCATACCCAACACGAGTATTGGGATTGCTAAATATGTATCTTTTAGAGACCTCCCGTCCTTGATTTTAAACCACTGGTCGCTACAGGTCTGATTGATTCAGTCACAGATGTTATTACTTATTTATCATTTCATGTTATGTATTGCTATATTCTTTTTTCCTTCACATGTTGGCACATTTTCCATCCCAATATACAACTTTGAAAGATGGCTTTGTGTCCAATCTGCTTTTACACCTTTCCTTAGATGTAGTTATTATTTAAAATGTGGGTATGATATTGTAATCTGTAATGCATACTCAACAGTATTCATCTGTGTTGCTGCTGTGTGAACGGCCTCCTCACCGCTGCCCTGCCCCCCCCCCCCCCCCCCCCCTGTAGGTGGTGAGGCGTTTCCGTCAGGGCGGCTTCAACACGCTGGTGTCGACGTGCGTGGGGGAGGAGGGGCTGGACATCGGCGAGGTGGACCTCATCGTGTGCTTCGACGCCCAGAAGAGCCCCGTCCGCCTGGTGCAGCGCATGGGCCGCACGGGGCGGCAGCGCAGCGGACGCATCGTGGTCATCCTGGCCCAGGGCCGCGAGGAAAGGGTGAGGGGGGGGGGGTCTTCATCCTCATCACACACACACACACGCATGCACACACACATACACATACACACACACACACACATGCACGCACGCACGCACACACACACACACACACACACATGCACGCACACACACACACACACACACACACACAAATACACACATGCACGCACGCACGCAAACACACACCCCAAAACAATATTAGTCGTCATAATAGTAACAAAAAAGATAAAAACAAAAAAGAAATGTATTAATTCATTTCTTCATATTCATTCATATGAATAATTGTATTCATATGACATGCTTTTCCAGGCGCTCAAAGTCAATTGGCAGTGATAACAAAAAAAGTAAAATAAGTAAATGAAATAACTTAAAAAATAATTGTATTTCATAACTTTAGTATTCAACAAACATTTAGTGCAGAGAGATTAGATTAGGATGTACGTTTTAAAGCAATTAAAAATGGTGCGTTTCATGTGATGCTTTGAAAGGGAGGAGAGATGTGGATTCACTGATCTGTGTCGTAGTCCCATAGGGAGGAGGGGGCGAGATTTTCGAGGGGGTGGTTGGTGATTCATGTACTCCAATTACAACCTTTAACCACTCAAAAAAAAAAAAACTATTTGCTGTTCTGATACAAGTTCAAAGTTAAAAAGGGTTCTCTATGAATATCCAGCAGCATTCACAGCGCACATCATGACGCAGGCAAGCACTGCCACTCATTACTTACACAAATCCTCTGCATCTCAGTTCACTCCAGTTCACTTTCTCCAACCAAGATGTCATTAAACCCCTGGGCTGTCTGAGCCCCGTCTCTCTCCGGGCCCCCTGCACCCTCGGGGCAAAAAACACGTGACGCCTTCTGTCCTCAACAGACCTACAACCAGAGCCAAAGCAACAAGCGAAGCGTGTACAAGGCCATCATCGGCAACCACAGCAGCTTCCGCATGTACCCCAACAACCCCCGCATGCTGCCCGAGGGGGTGACCCCCGCCCTGCACAAGATGCACATCGTCACCGGGCAGTTTGACCACGGGGACAGGCGGACGTCGGGCGGGCGGAGGTCCAGCTCCAAGGTCCAGACCTCCCTGATCCACCCCCAGAACCTGGGTCAGTGTGCTCTCTCTTGCATGTTACAGGACACGCCGGCCATCGGTGTGCTTGTACTTTCCTGTGCTTGAAGTAAAACGGGGGACCGGGTTTGCAAAGTGGATTGCAAAGTTAGAATTTGAGGATGCACACTCGGGCAGAAAACAGATGTTTCATTGGACACGTGTGTGTGTGTGTGTGTGTTAGAGTACGGATCGGGCCGGAATTTTCTGTCCAAGCCCGGCCCGCGTCTGACAGAACAGCAACCGACCCGACCCGAGCCCGACAGACATCAGCTCTTTATGTCCGAACCCGACAAAGTCTATTTTTTTCATACTAATGACACATTTACGTCTGTGTTTATGAAAGCACGCCTTTATTAAGCAACTGCAAGGCATTTGGAAATGTCAACAAACAGATGAGCGCAAGATGCGCAGGTTAACGCGCGGGTAAATAAAAAAATTCAAATCGCGCAGATGTGACCGAGCCCGACCCGAACCCGAGCATCATTTCTAAGTATTTGTCTGAACCCGACCCGGCCAGTCGGGTACCGTCGGGCTCGGGTCGGGTATTCATCCTCTAGTGTGTGTGTGTGTGTGTGTGTGTGTGTGTGTGCGTGTGTGCTTGTGTCTTGATGCATGTGTATGTGGTGTGACGGCTGTGTGTGTGTGTGGTGTGACGGCTGTGTGTGTGTGTGTGTGTGTGGTGTGACGGCTGTGTGTGTGTGTGTGGTGTGACGGCTGTGCATGTGTGTGTGTGGTGTGTTGATGTGTGTGTGTGTGCGGTGTGTTGATGTGTGTGTGTGTGGTGTGTTGATGTGTGTGTGTGTGCGGTGTGTGTGATGTGCGTTGTAGCGGTGTTTCTGGGCAGCGCGAAGGAGGACGGGTTCCTGAGCCCCGCAGAGCATTCTCTGTGGGCCTCCACCATGAGGCTGAGGGAGGACGAAGCTCAGCCAACCCTGAGACCATCTCACTTCCTGTCCCTGCCGAGCCATCACACTCCCACTGTGAGCTGTCTTTCTTTATTGCTTCAGTGTCTCTCTCTCTTTCCATCTTCAGTCCTTCTTTAGTCTTTTTTTCTTTTCTTGGTCTCTCTCTCTCTCTCTCTCTCTCTCTCTTTCCACTGTCTGAATATTTCATCCCAAAGAGTAGTGTATTTTTTAAACGGCCTCTCTCCTCACCCTGTTGCTATCTGAAGCCCCCCGAGGGGACAGACCCCCCGAGTGGCCCTGGGGCCAGAGAGCTCTCCTTGTGGGAGTGGCGGTACTGGCAGAACCGCGCCCTGCCCACCCACCTGGTGGACCACTCCCCCCGCTGCCACCACTTCATCCAGGTGATGGAGCTCATCGACCGCCTGCGAGAGGAGAGCACCCAGGTGAGAACACGGCAACATCTGCCACATCTTCTCATTGTTCAGAACAGGGGGTTCATGTAAAGACATAGGGATACATCCAACCAATGAAAAAACAATTTCCAAAAATAAACTCATACATTTCCTCATGACCTCATTGCCAGGCCAAAGGTCATGCACAATTATTCCCTGTGGGAAAGCTATTGAACTGCCTACATTTACTGAAAGGAGGCTATGACGCTATCGATGAAAAGGCTAAGAAAGAACAGTGAAGAGAAGCTGACTGGAAGGAGTCAGCTGAGTTGCATGTGAAGGCAGGGCGTTACGGAGCTCCCTGGACTAGAGGACAAGAGAGATGTCTGACATGATGTATAAAATCACACACACACACGTTGATATTATAAAACAATGACATTATAACTTTTGATGCCCTCACTTTTAGTCATTTATTCAGTAATTTAGCAATATTTTTTTCTAAAGTGACCTCAAATTACTTTTCAGTGTTGAGGATGTCATTAAACAGCAGGCTGGAGGTTCAACATCTGTCTCAGGGGGACATACAGGGAGACAGATGTTGGGGTTTGAACACAGAACCTGAGTGCAACACCTGCCCCACAAGACAAACAACACAATAACATGCACTTCATATTACACGGCAGGCAAGTTGATTGATTTGTAAACATTACACAACATAGTACTAGATAGGAAAGTCGTGGTTGAGAAGCTACTGAACAGGATATTTACCTTTTATTAATCGACAGGCTTGTTATGCAACCAGTGTTTTCTTCCCACTGACCTATTTGGTGGGCTTTGGTAGTCTTAGTTTGAAAGGACGGTTTGGCGACCAGATCAGTTTAGAGTAATTGACTCACAGATACCATCAACCACTCTCAAAGCCTCATGGCTTTCATCATGCCTTTTCTGGAAACAAGTAGGTACTTTAATTTTTATAAACACATTTTTGAATGGCTTGGCCCGATATGACGTCATGGATACATGGGCCACGTGAACCAAGCCCTGGTCCCAGACACCGGGCCACAGTGCAGCTGGGTAGGGCTCACGCAAAGCTTATTAGCAACATGTTTCATAGAGGAAGAAATTGAGCTTGTTTTAGTAGAAACTGAGCATTTTTAAAAGGGAAGAACAAAAAACACTTTACCATTCTGTTATTTCTTCCCCAAATTTGCTTCTGATCTGTGTGTAGTAATATTGATGGATTCAATTGACATCTTGAGTATCGTCAATGCTCATTAAATGTTTGTTTGTCTTTGTGAAATGTTTGTTTGTCTTGTAGTCAGAATGTGAAGCAGTCAAGACAAACTTCTGCTCCAGATAAGGAATGCAAATGTTTTCTCCCAAAAGTATTCAACAGAGATATAATAATTAAAACATGAAATGTACATGTATAACAATAACTTCTGCGGACTCAACTCAGGTTGTAACTGTTACCAACTGTTAACAACAGCACTTCCATATGCTGTCCCTGTGGTGTACATATCCTACTAAACCAAATCCCCTCCCGGCCAAATGACCAACCTCAAGTCATTTAAAGTGTTATTATCAGTCTGCGCCTCCACCGATTGTCTGAACTATTGGTGGCTCACAGGTGAGTTAAACAGATCGTTTATCGCAAGAAACCAAACTCACTGTAGCCCGCCCCTTCCAATGATGGCACCTTGTTTTCATCACTCAGTATGTGGAGCCACAGGGCCTTCCCACACAGCGTGCTGGTGAACCGCCGATTCCCTTGATGTTGGCTAGTAATACAGTATATAGAATGTTTAACTATTATATCTGTAGTAGAGTGAAAATAAGATGTACACTATACATTAACTTTGGTTGTAGTTATTTGACCTCAAGTAAATTGTTGTGCCGCAGATGGTATGTAAAGATTAAACCGAGCAAACAAACTGTGTGGGCTGGACAAAATAAGGTAGACTTTGAGAAGTGTACCGTGAAAAGTGGTGCACACTATAGCCAACTTTATTGCTGACGCCAAAGCTGTGGTATTTAAACACATTAACGTTTAACAGAAATATAATCTTTTTACGATGATCTTACAATCATGCTTACTTTTAAGGTTTACAAACCAAAGCTCTTAATTTCACCGGTTATGTTATTTTCACAAGCTTATCTTCATGCAGTCTGCTTGACTGGAGCCCATCTTCCTGTTGATTCATACCGTGGTCTTCTGAAGCTGGTCAGGGCTTACTGAGGCCCTCCATCCACAGCATCCCCAGCCCTGCCCAAACAACAAGAGTGTGTCTGAAGCACACAACAGTGTGAAACCATTTCCCCCCACGCAGTGCTCCATACGAGGTTACCAGCACAGTTAATGTCACCTTCAATTGCTTGTGTTTTTCAACCATTTCAACCATTACAACCATTACAACCATTTCTTTTTCATTTTATTTCCATATTTCGTATTGCTCAACCGTTCTTTTCTGTTTTCAATTACTATAGAGAGACAATTGAGGGCAAGAAGGCCTCGTCTTGGTTATATAACCGTTCTCTGCACGCTTGCATAAAGCCAGGAAGCTGGAAAATAGGCTGGGCTTGATGACCTACATCTCTATTGCACTGCATTGGGTAGATGAGTGAGCGCTGTGAAGCTGAACACGTATATCTGATTTACAATGGGATCCATGAGCTCACAAAACACACGTGTTTATTTTACTAGATTATCTTTATACGTATTGGAAAAAAAAAATCTTCAAGAGGTTTGAAAACGAGTACAAATTAGTGACAACAGGTAAGAAATGCAACATGCACTTGTACAGAAAATGGTGGCACGATCGTTGTAGTTTCCCTTTCACACCCCCTGCTGTGACACAGCTGCCACACAGCCACCGAGCACCTTGTGTGTGCATGTCCACAGTGACCTGCTGGAGCAGTGTGAGTCCTCACAAATGAGATGTGCTGTTTGTCTTGTGTTTGTTTCGGCGCCGCTCGGCCACGTCTCTGGGTGTGGAAGTGAACTCCTTTTCCAAGCCGCGTTCGTTCCTGGCGTGCACCGACCGCACGGCGCACACAGAGCGTCGACTGTCACACACGTGTGCTCAGAAAAGTCGTTTGCAGGTTATGTGTGTTTTTCAAAACGGTTAATGGATCTCCACTGTTAGAGGCTTGCATGTGTTTTTTTTTCCATCATAAAAATTAAAAATAGGTACACAAACAACACATACTCTAATCTAGTATCTTCCCTTATCTCTCCATCTCTCTATCCCTCTGTGTCTCTGTCTCCCACCCACACATGAATAGTCAATGCAAGCCCCTGCATTGTCAAAGGTCGTTCACCCTGACCCTTCCTCAATGGTTTTCCCTTTCATCCCTCCCCCCCCCTTCCACTCTCTCTGGCTCTTCATTTCCATTTCTCCTGGCCTTGTGTTGCTTACGTGTCCAGTCGGTCAGTCGGTTGGTTTCTGCTTGACTTCTTGCTACCGGGGGGGCCCACAGGTTGAGGGGCCCGCTGTGCAGTTACAAGCAGAGAGCCAGCAGATGCATCACCTCTAAGTCACATGGATGGGCCTAATGGAAAGAGCATGTGTTGGTGTGTGTGTGTGTGTGTGTGTGTGTGTGTGTGTGTGTGTGTGTGTGTGTGTGTGTGTGTGTGTGTCTGTGTCTGTGTGTGTGTGTGTGTGTGTGTGTGTGTGTGTGTGGTTTCCCATATAGCTGGAAGTGGGCTCAGTTGGTTCCATTGGTTCAGTTGGTTTCAGGATATTACAGGAATATTCAGGATATATTTCAGAAAATTCATGATATTATAGGAAGTGGCACGCACACATTCTAATAAACAATTAACACAGTTCATGCATGCATGTCGGCCTTTCCACACAGAAAGCCAGGGACACAACATTGATTAACTGCCCTTTAGAGTGTACTAGTTTAGTATAAAGGACTCCTGCTGGTGTGTAATGTGTTGCAGGTTCGTTCAGTAAGTTACCATTGTACTCATTTAGCTGGCAGACACTTATCCATAGGGAGTTATGGGTCAATAAGGAGCAGATGGAGCCGGGGCATCTTGCTCAAGCATGTGGGCATGGAGGACCAACCCAAGTGGTTGTCGGATGGGACTTTGAACCCGTCCTGCCTCCTGGCTCCTGTTGTCCTGTGACAGGTCAACGTGTACATAGGCATGTGTGTGTTTAATGATGTGCGTATGCATCCCTGTGTCGCTGTGTGTCCTGTGTAGGGAGAATGCAGCTACGAAAAGGAGCTTCTCCCTCACCTCCACAAGGCTGACGTCATGGGCCTTCTGGAGGACGGACAGCAGGACAAACCCGCCAAGAGGGCGACGAAAAAGAAAGCGAGCAAGAGCAAACCCAAGAGCTCCAGCCGGTCCACGAGCGAACCGGAGAGCGTCGATGAGGAGGAGAGAGAGCGCAGGGCAGGGATGAGGACTCTCGTGTCGACCACCACCAGGGACGTGCCTCCCGGGGGAAACGACCCAGATTTCGTGGGCTTCGGAGGCGAAGACCAGTCGAGCCGCGACACCGGCCCGACCCGGGAGACGTGCGACGGCCGCAGCGTTGCGCCCGGGGACGGCGGCGGTTCTGGGAACCGATCCCCCTCCCCCCAGGGCCTCACCGGTGACCACGGCAACGACCCGGGTCTGGAGGAAGACCTTGAATTCCGGGCCATGTTTTACCTCCCCAAAGGGGTCCCCGTGGGGTCTTCCTCTCACAAGTCCCTCCCAGAGGCACAGGTGTCGGAGAGCCTGAGGGCAATACTGGCCAACGTGGCAGAGCTGCTGTCCAGGTCTCCGCCACCGTTGCCCTTTGACTTTGACATAGAGGAGGACGTGTTCGCAGTGGGGTCACCTGACCCACCAATCGCTACGTCACTTCCTCCTTCCCCTGAACAGGTGGTGAATAAACAAGATGAGCAACATCAGCCTTTCATCCAGGTCAACTTTGACCTGGATGTGGATGAAGATGATGATGATGATGATGATGATGATTGTGGTGATGTGCTGATAAAGGCTGACGATGATGTTCCTGGTATCTCTAAGCCCATCGTCAATCCCCTGGGCGGTGAAATTGAAAGTGCAGCCAACAGCCCGAGTTGGGATGAGGTCTTTGAAATGGACCATAGTGGACCCAGAGATGATGATGAACAGGCCAGCGAGAAATTCAAAGAGCAAGTGGACGACGACCGCGACACAAAGGGTACAGCGAGAAGGCATGAAGACGACGGCGTCGAGGGCGATGGGAATGTCGACGGTGGGGACATGCCGGGCTCGTCGGCCATTGAGCAGAACGCGGCGTGCGGAGCGGGCGGGCGGAGCCACGCCACCGTCATGGACGACAGCATGGATCTGTTTGGGGACGACGACGCCTTCCTGCAGATGACGCTCCCCGAAATAACCACGCCGGAGGGCGGCTCGCCCACAGACGTGTCGCCGGGGCGCCTCACCCCACACCCCACTGGCGCCCCGCTACACGCCGCACCCAGCGCGCCTGACACCGCCGACGTGGCCGAGGGTGTGCGCGGACGCCATGCTGACCGCTCGCCAGAGACGGCCCCGTGGTGCGGGGAGGGGGCCCCGGCGGGGACCCCCACCGCCCAGCGCCGGCAGCGCACGCACTCACCGACGGTAGTGAAGGCGTCGCCGCGCGGCCACGCCCACACGCCGCACGCCGCCTTGGAAACGTCCGCGAGTGGCCACGGAGCCACAGGACAAGTGAACTTGGATTCCTCGGACACCTCCTGTGATTTGTTCCCGGTGAACTTTGACCTCGGATATTCAATGGATGACTCGGAGGAGGAGGCTGCAGCGAAGGAGGAGGAGGATGAGGAGGATGTGGCTCCTGTCTCTGTGGTGAATGCCTCGCCCCCGTGGAAGGAGCAGGGCCTGGGTGCGCTGTGTTCGGCCGTGTCCCTGCCCCCCATCCCTGGCTCTTCCACTCCTGTCCATGGCCCCCGCAGACCAGTGGGACCAGGGTCCCGTGGGGGCCGACTGTCCACTCCCATAACTCTGTCGGTCGGCCGCCGAGAGGGTGAAATCGGTCACGCGCTCGCCTCACCTTTGACCTCTCAGGGCGGCGCCCTCCTGTCCCCGATCACAGCGGGGTCTCTGAGGCGCACGCTCCTCCCCGCTCCCTCGTCCTGCGCTCTGGGTGGCTTGAAAAGGAAACGGCAGGAGGAGCCGGGCCCCAGCAGTGAGGCCAAGAGGCCCAACACCAGCCGGGCCGGCACACCGGGCAAGGAGGACGGCAGGGGACCCGGGTCTGGGCCCGGCCCGCCTGCTCCTCCAGGTGGGTTTCCCCTCACTGATGGTTCACGTTTGGTGTTTGCAGGCGCACCCCCTTTTGAGTTTCACAAAGCCTCGTCAAGCTTTGTTGTGCCTGGAAAAAATATGGATTTTGTATTACCTGCATGTAATCCCAAATGCTTGCATGAAGACGGTGTTGTATTACGTGAATGAATGTCTGCGCACAATGTTGTTGAGATTGTTGAGGACAGGATACACCAACATCATGATACTGCCCCCTTCTGCCCAGGTCTGTCTGACAGCGAGGATGAGGTGGTTCAGGCCCACCAGAGAAGACCCCAGGCCAAGGCCAACCCTCTGTCCTCACCAGACGAGGTGAGCCGTTGCTTTTGATGCACACCAGCACTGTCTGATGAAAGGCTGCTGCGCATGCTTGACAAATTGCGCAATCTTCTGACTTCTCACTAACAAGCAGCTGGTTCATAGCATACAATTGTACACGCTGCTGTCGCGCGTTTGGTAATATCCGTTTCGACACGTTTGGGAACAAACGAGGGGAATCGTTTGTTCCGTTTGTTCAAACGGTGTAGCAGACAGTTTAATTCAAAGCAAGGCACTGTGGACTTCAGACACAGGTATAGGCGTCTTGCTCAAGGCTCCCTCCAGAGACCGTCGACCGCTGTGCAGACATGGACGTTTGATCCCAGATCAAAGGCCCGCTTCCCACGGCCGCTGTTGTCGTCACAGTGAAAGTCACAGTGAACCATGGCGCCCTGTTGAAACGGAGCGGCTACGGCCGGTACGCCATCTCCAAACACAGTTCCTGTGGTCGACCAGGTGGTCAAGCCATCAAGATAGCTAGAGGTTTCCTTTTAGATGATTAAAGAAACCTGTAGCTATCCGATGACCACTCAGGCTTTTCAATTAGCCTCCGCAGCCCCAGTCCCAGGTGCCAGAACAAGCCGTCGGCATGGCAACTCCAGCCAAGATTCTTATCTGGCCGGGCGATAGCGGTGTTACGACACAAATCAATCACGTCCTCACGACCTCCTTTCAGGTGTACAGCGAGTGTGAAAAAACAAGGAGACGAGCGCATAACGTGTAACTGTTTATAATGTATCTGGTTTCTCTGTGTGCTGCTGCTGCAGGTCACGTTGCTTAGCGATGTGGATTCTCCTGTTATAGTGAAGAGGAAAAAGGCTGCAGTGCTAAATATAGTAAGATTTCAACATTATATTGTGTTATTATGTATTATTAATATTTATTCTTATTTGTAATGAATATAGAATATCGGTACTCATATCTCTATATATGTAATGTACTTTCATTTTGTTTGTGTGGATGTGTTCACAATGTATCTTCTGTCCGTTTGCTCCTTCTAGTCCAATGTGTTTAGCGATGTGGATTCTCCTGTCGGAGTGAGGAAGAGAAATTGCGCCGTGCTGAATATAGTAAGACGTCCCAAACCCTCGGTGTCTTGTTATTTCTGTTACACTACGGCTTTATTCTATAAAAAAAAAAAAATGTTTTAATAACCGTGTAATGAACATGTTAATCTACTCCTAGCTTACGCCGCGCGTTAGTCAGTAAAAAATGTCTCCCGTCCCTCCAGTCCCACCACGTGACCCCCGGGGGCGCCGCGTCCGACGATGACTTCCAGGACGACTCAGCGGTCTCACGCAAGCCCCGCCCCCCGCGGCCCGCCAGGCCGGCCCGGCGGCAGGGGGACGCACAGGTCTGTCATTAATTACAGTGCAGGGCTGTCATCACAGTGCAGGTCTGTCATCAATCACAGTGCAGGGCTGTCATCACAGTGCAGGGCTGTCATCACAGTGCAGGTCTGTCACCACAGTGCAGGTCTGTCACCACAGTGCGGGTCTGTCATCACAGTGCGGGTCTGTCATCACAGTGCAGGTCTGTCATCACAGTGCAGGGCTGTCATCACAGTGCAGGTCTGTCATCAATCACAGTGCATGTCTGTCATCACAGTGCAGGGCTGTCATCACAGTGCGGGTCTGTCATCACAGTGCGGGTCTGTCATCACAGTGCAGGTCTGTCATCACAGTGCAGGTCTGTCATCACAGTGCAGGTCTGTCATCACAGTGCGGGTCTGTCATCACAGTGCGGGTCTGTCATCACAGTGCGGGTCTGTCATCACAGTGCAGGTCTGTCATCACAGTGCGGGTCTGTCATCACAGTGCAGAGCTGTCATCGCAGTGCGGGTCTGTCATCACAGTGCAGGGCTGTCATCGCAGTGCGGGTCTGACATCACAGTGCGGGTCTGTCATCACAGTGCGGGTCTGTCATCACAGTGCAGGGCTGTCATCACAGTGCAGGGCTGTCATCACAGTGCGGGTCTGTCATCACAGTGCAGGTCTGATGGGGAAGAGACTGTACTGTACACCCAGCACCGTGCTGGAGGAAGGCGGTGAGGTCATGGCGTGGTTGCCGTGGTCATGGTTGTCAGGGGAACCCTGCATCCCTGATTCCAACTGTCATGACAAAATCAGACCAACGTTTGGAGAGTCGATCTGTGATGTTTCATTCTATTCAACGACGAGCAAATGTTGAATAAACCTTTTGATTTGTTATTTCTGTCAGTCCCTGCTTGTGTGAAACATCACTTTTTATAAATGTATACCTTGGTCCCCCCCCCATGGTTCCCGTGGTCAGATGTCCAAGCGACGAGAGGGGCGGCTATTCCTGGATGAGGAGGCGGAGCTTTCAGACGAAGAGGGGGAGGGCATGTCCTCTGACGAAGAGGACGGTGAAGACCTCAACCAGACCCTGGAAGGCTTTGTCGTGGACAACTCACACTTCTCCCAGGGGCTCAATGGTTAGTTAGTTCATTGGTTGATAGACCCCATTAGGGTTCAACGTGTCAGTATTCTGTTCAGTGCTTTCATGATTCGGTTTCTATGATTTTGTTGTATATGTATAATGTTATTTAATTCTATGAGTAATGGGTAAGGATCCATTCATTGCACAGATTAGAATCTTGCGCCCCATTATAAAAGCAACATTGATGCCAGGTTGTGTGCCTGACACTTCCTCCATTTAGTCACATGTGACTGTATAATGTTACAATGTACCTATGGGTAAGCATGCAGTGAATCACACACAACATAGAGGCTGTGTTTGTCTCTCCTAGATTCTGAGATGCACGCGATGTACCTGAAGTCCGTGAGAAGCCCCATGGCCCAGGGCAACAGGTTCAAGATGGCCTCCAAACCGTCCCGCAACATGGAAGTTTTCTCCCAGGTGCTGAACTACACTCTTTTTGCAATGCAACACCTGTCGTGTGTTAAAAGCCTTCACCAACTGGATTTGATCCGATAGTAAAGGCGAAACATGGCAGGGATTTTAGTTTCTGAACCTACCAACCCTCATCCCAACCTATACTCCTTTGCAATGTTATTAGAGCCCCCCTATTTTATATTGATATTTGATGGATAAATTAGCCTACCAGCCTCCACTGGTAGGCTAATCTATGTAGACAGTTCACTTGTGATGACATGTCAAAGGGCAGGGCAGGGCAGATTTTGAAATAACTTTTAATGGCTAATAACACTAAAATAGGGGCCCTTTAAATAAAAAGACAGTCAATAAGAGGCATGTCATTAATGAGCAGGTATGGTTAGTCGTCTTCTTCAGTCTCCAGGTGGGCTGCAGACAATGGGGTTTCGAACCCAGAACCTGCTGGGCCCCCCTGTCCTGATTGGTCTTCCATCGTTGGTGCTTTCCATAGGTTCCGGAGATGGATGAGACGTACGTGGAGGACAGCTTCGTGGTGGGCAGCGAGGAGGAGGAGGAGGAGGAGGAGGAGGAAGGAGGCGGCGATCAGGATGAGGTGGTGGATCTCCTCCCCGAGGCCTCGTACGTGGACGGGAGGAGACAGTACACCACCCGACGCAGGGTGCTGCTGCACCACATGAGGTCCAAGGCCAGGGTCCAGGGGGAGCCCCACGAAAGGCCCAAAAACAGCAACAGCAAGCGCCTGCGCATCAAGCGCATTGAGGACTCCAGTGAGGAGGAGGAGGAGGAGACGCAGGGGGGAGAGGTCCTCGTTGTTAAAGACGACGATGCCGCCCTCTTCAGGCCGCCCGCGGTACTACACGACTTGACACTGGGCAAACTTGCGCCACACCAAAATCCTTCCACCGCCTCTGCCTCCTCCTCAAGTCTAGCGTCCAATATCTCCTCGCTGAGCAGGACGACGGCCCGTTCTTACATTGAGGACCTTCTCAGAGAAAGGTATTTCCTCGTTCTGTTTTTACCCACCCATGCCCCATGCTACGCTACTGTAGCAAACTACTAGACCTTATCCAGCCGGACATGCTTTATTTATACCAGCAGGTGTCGCCAGAGGCTAGAAAACCAGGCCCAGCTGTCTGAGGAGCTGGACTTTGAGGAGTCGGAGTCCATATTAGCCACTCGGAAACCACAACAGGTAGCCCAACCCATTTGCTCTGGAAAGTCGAGCAATGTCGCCCTAATGACAAATAAGGATGATATATCCTGGAGAGTGGCTTCACGGATGACTAGTTTTACAGGGTTGTCCATTAAACTGGTTTTCCACTTTGCATTTAAACCTGCGTGAAACAGCGCGCCATACCAATTTCGGTGTTTTGACATAAATCGAATATTGTGTACATGCTCATTTAGATCAAGTGGATATAGGATGAGGTGTGGTACCAACTGTTCCTTCGATTTACGACAAAACAGATGATCCCTGTGATGTGATGTTTCCTTTCCCTCAGACCAATACATCCGCCCTGGCGTCAAAGCCCCGGCCCTGCAATCCCATTCGTCACGCTTCATCGACGGGCGAAGCCTCCATTCTCTCCCCTCGCGTCACCACCGCCCCCACCCCCATCCCCATCCCCACCCCCACCACCACCACCACCCCCACCCCCAACACCACCACCGCCCCCACCCCCACCACCACCCCCACTGTCTGCATCTTGGTGGACAGCCGCTGCATCAGCAGCAGTGCGGAGCTGGTGAGCAGCCTGCGCCAGCACCACTCTGTCAACGTGCACGTGTGCTCGCTGGACGGCAGCTACTTTGTCCTCAGCAACCGCATGGCGGCAGAGCGCCACAGCCAATCGGAGCTGGCCGGCGCGCAGCACCGCAAGCGATTGGTGGAGCGGGTGAGCGGCCTGCGGGGCCTGTTTGAGCGCGTCTGCTTGGTGGTGGAGACGGACGCCACCAGACCAGGTGGGTGGTGCTCCTGCTCTGTCTGCAGAGGTCTGAACGACGTGTCGTGTCACGTACCGTGTAGAGAGGAGCTGAGTGGAGACAGCGTTACAAACACTCCACACCAGTTTGAATCCTCTATGTTTTGCAAGGATACCCACAGGTAGGCGTCAAGTTCGTCATAAGATAATCTCTTTCCTCTCTCTCTGTCTCTGTCTCTCTCTCATGCTCTCCCTCTCTCTCTCTCTCTCTCTCTCTGTCTCTCTCTCTGTCTCTGTCTCTCTCTCTTGCTCTCCCTCTCTCTCTCTCTCTCTCTCTCTCTCTCTCTCTCTCTCTCTCTGTCTCTCTCTCTGTCTCTCTCTCTTGCTCTCCCTCTCTCTCTTGCTCTCCCTCTCTCTCTGTCTCTCTCTCTCTCTGTCTCTCTCTCTATGTCTGTCTCTCTCTCTCTCTCTCTCTCTCTCTCTCTCTCTCTCTCTCTCTCTCTCTCTCTCTCTCTCTCTCTCTCTCTGTCTCTCTGTCTCTCTCCCTCCCTCAGGTGACGCGGGGCGTCCGTTCCAGCGGACCCGGTGCTACGACAGCACGCTGGCGTCCCTGGTGCAGGCGGGCGTGCGGCTGCTGTGGAGCGGCGGGGCGCGGGACAGCGCCGGCCTGCTGGCGGACCTGGCCCGGCTGGAGCAGCGGAAGGGCCAGGCGCTGGCCGTGCCCCTGGAGGTCCGCGGGCAGCACCGGCAGCAGGCGCTGCAGTTCTACCTGGCGCTGCCCGGCGTGGGCTACGTGCACGCGCTCCACATGTGCCACAACTTCGCCTCCGTGGGCCAGTTCGTCGACAGGTGAGGGACTGAGTGTGTGTGTGCATGCGTGCGTGCGTGCGTGTGTGTGCGTGCGTGTGTGTGTCATCGCTTGTTTACTCAGAAACTCCGGCATGGGCCGGATCCCAATGTCAAACATGAGCGCAATTTCTGTAATTATACAGCAAATTCCCCCACCCCCCCGGTCGATCTCTCCGCGTTGTTAGCGATTTCATGCCGGCTGCATGTATTATAATTGATTCGACACTGGCCCAGGCATCTAATTGGTGTTTGAAACACAAGCAAGGGCTTTGAACATCGACCCAAGCGATCCATGATGGCAGCACGCGTGTGTCTCCACGTTAGTCTCGTCTCCCCGTTAGTCTCTATGCTTGTTTGTTTTGGGGGAAAAAAAGTGCCTTGATAGATGCTTTTCATTGTTTTCACCGTGCTTTGGCTCCTAAATGCGAATTAGTCGACTTCAGTGGTGCTCCTCCACTATCATCTGGATTGTTGACCTGGAGCTCTTCGCTCTGCTCGCATGCCTGCCTGCCTACCACCCCCATGGGTCTGCAGCTGGGTCTGTCTGCTCTGTCCCTGCTGGTCTGTCTGCTCTGTCCCTGCTGGGTCTGTCTGCTCTGTCCCTGCTGGTCTGTCTGCTCTGTCCCTGCTGGGTCTGTCTGCTCTGTCCCTGCTGGTCTGTCTGATCTGTCCCTGCTGGTCTGTCTGCTCTGTCCCTGCTGGGTCTGTCTGCTCTGTCCCTGCTGGTCTGTCTGCTCTGTCCCTGCTGGGTCTGTCTGCTCTGTCCCTGCTGGTCTGTCTGATCTGTCCCTGCTGGGCTGTCTGCTGCCCGCTGCACCACCGTGCTGCCTGCCTGTCTGGCGAGGCCCCCCAGGCCGCTCCATCCCCCCCCCCCCCCCCCCTGTTGGCCTCATGGCGTCCCGGGTGCTGGCATTGGACTTGCCTTGCGGTGGGTCTGTACGGGGCTGAATTAATGGAGAGGAAAACTACTGCTGACGTCGTCTTCCATTGCATTTTCGCTGTGGAACTCGAGAGTTCTTGGACCGCCGTCTGGGCTGTGCTGCTGGGAAAGGGCTCTCTCTGCCGGTGTGTGTGTGTGTGTGTATTTCTCTGCCCAGCTCGAGTACACCCCCCCCCCCCCCATGCTGCCAACAGGGTGTGCAGGTGTGAGGATCCTCCTACGTGGTCTCCCTCAACTATGGGACGCTGCTTCTCCTAACACGGCTCTCTGTTTTGCAAGGATGTTCTGCGTTCTCAGCTGAATCTCTCATTCAGCTTTTTTACGCCTAAGAACGGTTCGTAGGGGTTGACATTTCATGCCGCCAAAAAGTGCTTTGCTCTCCGTTTACATTCAGGCAATGTCAAACCTAACCCAGGCCTGTTTGTAATGGTGACAATACACCTGATGAACTCAAAGCTTGATCCGGCCTTGGTGTTTGTTGTTCACATAAATATGTGGAACTGGATGGTTTGAGTTTGGGCCCATTCAGCGCACACAGATTTGTTAAATGTTGTCTGAAACGTGGCTTAGTGAATGTGTCTCAGAGGCATTTCTATCGAGGGCTATAGTGTTTAAGGCTGTGCCCCAGGAAGGGTGGTGGCATTCAACTCTGTGCTGGCCTTTGACCTTCTGCAGTGCATTTATTGTTGTTTAGTCCCGTCTGCGCCACTAAAGTTGGTATTAAATAAGGACAAGACCGTTTTAAAGACAAAATTAAACTTTAAACACAAAACAAAATGATTCCAGCACTAGTGAGTTACCACCAAATCATCCAAATATTTGGATGAAGAAATGGAATTAGTACTTAGTTACTTAATAAGTACTTGGTACTACAATGACCGTGTATGCACGTTCTGTTTGGCCATCCCCACATGCACGCAGGTGGACCCATGGGTTGAGTTTATTTATAAAGCACTCCTTGGCTGGCCCCAACTTACTCATGTACATATCTCCTTCAAAGCCAAAACCATTATAGACCATGCTCACAAGATGTTCTGCAGTTCTGTTCTGCATGCTCTCAACCAGCTATAAGGAAAGCTACAAGGTACACAGCCCCTCCAGCAACACCCTCCAGAAAGACTAAAACAAGTTCAGAACTGATTTCATATGAATCCTTTGGCTCAATACTAAAGGACCTAGAACATGGACGTTTGGAAATTGTCCCTGTGTTTCATTCTGAAATGTATGAAATCCCAAAACTGTCTTTCTATTATGTTTTTATGCAGCCTTTTTGACCAGGTCTCTCTTTAAATAGAGATTGTAATCCCAATTAAACTTTTACCTGGTTATATATAGGTCTAATATTAAAAGGCTATTAAGATATTAAGAAGCTCAACGTTAAACATAAGTGACCTTAGTGTGTCACATTAACCAGTGGCATAAGCTGGAGTGACACTATGGGTGCATTCCAATTTTCATTTTGGAGCGATTCTGCTTGCTTCCTAAATCTACAAATGTTCTCCTTGTTTGCCATTGTACCCACTGTCCCAATACTTAGTAGAGAAGCAGCCAAGGATGTGTCCTGAACAGGAAGTGCATTTGATCTTTTTCATTTTAGACACATGCCCATAAATCATTTCCGAACAGTGCCCTTGATGACGCTAAAAGCAGCTCACCTCCACACCGCCTGCCTGACCACAATACTGCTACTGCCCATCTCACTATGGGTAGATTGAAGAAGCCATCGGGAGGAGGGTGCAAGAAATAGCTTTGGAATGCACCCCTAACCTTCCCTACCGCCACGGTGTTCGTGCCCCCACAGCTCCGTGGAGGCCATACAGAAGGGAGGGATGGTGAGCCGTCACCAGGCAGAGGACATCTACCGCTGCATACGCTACTCCTGCGACCCCCTCCTCCTCACTGCCTCCACAGCCAAGAAGAAAAGTTAGCAGGCTAAGGCTACAAATCACTTTTTTTGAATCCTTTGCACTTACGTCACTTTTTCCTTTCCAATACAAGACTGTCTTCTCTATTTTCTCCTACTATTATTTTGTTGTGGACTATTCTGGACTCCATTTATCATGTTGCTGCTAGCATGTTGTGGAAGACTTGGTATTGCTCCGGAGTTATTCTTAACCATGTCCTCCATTAATTATATTTAATTGTCACATGTAAGTAAGCAATAATTATTTAACTAATTGGTTCACCTGTTTGTACCTTGTCAGATAACCTAAAATATGTATGATTTGAATAAGATCGATGGAACAAAGAATAATCAATATTTGATACCAATCTCCATTGTGAATGTAATAATGGAAATTAAGTTAACCTGTTATAAGTAATGTCAACTTTTTATAAAATAACTTTCATTAACAATTATTTCATTCCTTTGTTTATCAGTATCTTTACTGCCCTGCAATGTCTACCTCTTACCACTAGCACTTCTGTGAAAATTAAAGAAATTACAAGAATAAATGTTGTAACTGGTTTATTCAGTCATTCATTCAAAAAACTACAGATTGCCGGATGCAACATTTACAGATGTACATAACATACAGGCAACAGTGGTGAACATGAGCTCAAGTTCATTTTACAATGCCAGTCATCACATTCATCTGTCAACTGGCATAACCCAACTGGACGATTGTAATGCATGTAAAAATACAGCTAAAAATATATAACGTAATAGAATACTGAGCATTTTTCTATACACTACAGAACTGTAATCCCCTTGTAATTGTGCGATTTTTTTTTATGCAACCCCATATACACATTTAATATTAATGATGCATCACTTTCTCCTAACAAAATGAAGGTACAGTAGAACAGAACTGAATCCGATTAACTGGCTTCATTTCATCTGAAAAGATCATATCTTAGAGTTACCAAAGAACGCATTCCAAGAGGATATTCTTTCAAATAAGAGCATGTCTTTCATTCATCTTTCAGGCTTGTTGGTAGTGAATTTTAAAATCAGACAATAGGAAATAAAATCATGTGGAACAATTCAAATTAATGACAAACCTCCGCTCAATTAAAACATCAAATATCGCTCTGACTCACATCCATACAATCAGCATAGACTCTTCCAGTTGACAAAGTCCCACAGACTCTACAGTAACGTGACTTTTCATAGGAAAGTTAATCTTTTGGAACTGAATAAAGATCCTTAAATACATATAAATACAGTATCTAAAAATATGTAGTGTACATGTAAGGCTGTCGTTTAATGTGTAACTAAGGGTTTGGACGTAGTCTGCTGAAAACATGCTGGTAAATTGTAAACTGACATGAGTTCAGTTAGAAAAAGCACAAATCACAATTATTTGACTCTTGGTTAAGCTTCAAACTTTGAAAACATGAAATGAATGAAAACTCAAAACAGTTATGTAACAATTGGTGTAACAATCCAAAGGCTTGCTAACATTCAGTACTTCTGAAGAGATATTTTCCTTCTTAATTAAAGAACCATTTGGAACACACTTTTCCAATGCATTTCAAACCGAATACTGAATGAATAGTCACAGAAGACGCAGGCACCAAATAAGTGTTGTTTTGACCTAAACATTTTCTCATGCAGTTTGCATTCAACTATCCCCGCAACTGCTACTGTAACTGACATTGTAACCCATAAAGTCTTGCATCGTGAGAGACTATCCAGATCTGGTGGGTTCACATTTGTTTGAAAACTGACCTAGACCAATCAGAGTGAGGGGGAGGGAGTTTCACTGCATGATCAAATAGACTGAATAACTGAATGTTAAAATATTAACAGAAATCTGCACAGAAGGCTTTTCTCTCACTTTTTTGAACAACCTAAGGCTGCCCCCATATTTGGAAATCAATTACAGCCCAGCCAAGGCCAGACAGATATTCATTGCGAAATGCAAACTTGAATATCTGGATGGTGTCACAAGGCTACATAAAGTCACCTAAATTACTTGAATCTAACAATCACCTCTTTACAAAAACCAAATATGTTCGTATTTACAAGTACAGTTGTAGTCTTAAAATACACTAGAAGTGGTCACTTGTCAAGGAGCAACTCCAAGGAGTTAACTTCCTTGGAATAGATACTTCTCCAAAAAAAACTTTCCCACACTGTGGAAACATACGAAGCCGGTTCCACAGACCAGACCCAGCTGCAGTCTCCCCGCTGCGCCTCCCAGCGACGGCCGAAGGCCCTGAGAAGCAAAGAAAGATGCTAAATGTGCCGATGCTTGAGTGTGCTGCAGCTCTAGGACACATGCAGAGATCGGGGGTGGTGGCGGTGGTGGTGGTGGTGGTGGTGGTGGGGGGGTTCCACAACCAGTACCCTACACTGGTGGGCCGTGGGGGGGGGGGGGGTGGTTACATGCTGGTGGGCTGCAGGGGAACCGCCTGCGGCTCACAGTCCTGGATGTCGGATCCGTTGCCGTCGCGCATGTACATCAGGAAGAGAGTCACGGTGGCGAAGGTGGTGGCGTTGACGGGGAAGGCGCGCAGCAGCGTGGACGTGAGGCCGCGGGTGAACACCCGCCAGCCCTCCTTCTTCAGGCTCTGCCGCACGCAGTCCGCGATGCCGCTGTACTGGTTGACGCCGCCCATCCCGTCCGCCTGCAGCCGGGACTTGATGACGTCCACGGGGTAGGTGGAGAGCCAGGACGCGATGCCCGACATGCCGCCGGCGAACAGCAGCTTGGGGATCATGTAGGGGTCCTCGGGCTCGCAGCCCAGGTGCCGCGTCAGCACGTCGTAGGCCAGGAAGTAGACGCCGAAGCCCGGCGTCTCGCGCATGACGGTGGTCACCATGCCGCGGTTGATGCCGCGGATGCCCTCCTTCCGGTAGATCCGCACCAGGCAGTCCAGGGAGTTCTTGTACATCTTCCGCGAGGACTTCTTCTCCCCCGTGCCCTGCATCTGCATGCGCGTCTTGGCCAGCTCCATGGGGCAGCAGATGACACACTGGATGACCCCCGCCGACGCGCCCGCCAGGAACTGGTTGGCGGGCGTGTCGCGGCCCAGCATGCGCATGGCGTTGCCCTGGACGCCGAACACGATGGCGTTGATGAAGGTCAGCCCCATCATGGGGGAACCGATTCCCTTGTACAGGCCCAACATCTGGTGGAGGACGAGCGGGCAGGCGTGTTCATCAGATGGATGGGAGAAACACAAGAGTCGATCAGAGTTCACCTTCTACAGTTCAGATTTTCAAATACTACTCTAAGGTTGTCAATCAAGAAAAAAAATACACTTCTTCTGTAGTGTGAACCCAAAACCTTGTTTTTTTTTTTTGCTTGAAGCACGGTAATGTGTTTTTAAGAGTAAAGTCGTATGTTTTTGCCGGCCTCCCCAAATCACTACGTGAATGGTCCACTCAGAACACAGGTACCGCTCTGTTCGGGGAGTCGAATTGTCTTTTTGAGAGTTTGACGTCACGACCAAAGGAGATCTGCTGCAGTGGACGGGTCCGGGTAGCGGCTGATGTTACCTGGCGTCCGAGATTAGGTTGCACTTCTCAAACACTAACAGAATAATGCTCTGTCTGTGTGTGTCTGTGTGTGTGTGTGTGTGTGTGCGCGGATGTCCAGAACTCGTTCTGACTACGTCTGCCTCCAAGTGAGGGTTACGGCTTCCCGGACACCTAGACACCTATAGTACAACACTACGGACGGTGTGTATGTGTGTGTGTGTGTGTGTGTGTGTGTGTGTGATGCATTTCATATATGTTGCTCATTATGACGCTCATACACAACGACGGTACTAGTATCATAATGTTCGGGGTGTCAAGGACGTATCTCGGACGCCATCATCACAATCAACCGCTGTCTGTCTGTTTGGAGTTTGGAGAAACGCAATTTCGATCCTCTGTTTAATTACTTGCACTAATCGTATGGTAGGATTGACAATAAAGTTCTTCCAAATAAAAAACAGTGTGGTGAAAATAAAAAATATGACCAAAGGCATACCTTCTAGTCTATTAAATTCCCACTTGATACACAACGGATTGTCAATATGGGGAAATTAAATTTATTTCAAACAAAGGGATACATTATAATTGGCAACCTCACCAAACAAAATCAATCACCCACAACCACGGTGTCGCCGTCCCACACTGAAAGCCCAGAAGTAAACCATACACCGTCAGACCATACACACACACTCCCCCAGGGCTCCAATGTCAACGTGTACAAAGCTTTATTTAGCCTTTACAGAAATAAGGCCCTCGCTGACCTAGCTAGCTGATACGCTCCTTGACTTCACCACTGGCGATACGCACCGTGCGCTGGGTGGACGGGGCCAAGCCACGCAGCGGTGCATTAAAGCTAGACGTGTAACCCGACACCACAATCCTGCCTTGTGATTGGTCATGGCATGCCCTTTCACACATATACATTTAGCCATGTAGCTTTCCAAAACAACTTACAAGTGGGGCTAAGATCAATCAAAAAGCATACACAATTTAATCATTCAAAATATAATTTACCCCCCCCCCCCCCCCAAAAAAAAAAAAAACCCTAGCCAAGTTTAAAACAAAAATCCCTACTGGATAAAGTGCAGAGTAGCTATAGGGTTCACAAAGACAAGGTTAATAAATAAAAACGTCTAGCCCAGTAATTGATCCCCAACTTGCCTTGCAGAAGAGCTCTTTCCAAGAAGTATCTAGCTCATCGTTCTCCCTTCCCAGGAAGCCTATATATAAGCTATTATGCATGATGGGAACTGTGATTCACATTTAAACAGCTACTGCTGTGGGGACAGCCACAGAGGTTTAAAGCCAAAAATATTTCGGAGACAAATATGACAACAACTCTATGAAGAGTTTTTGCACTGAGCAGCAAACAGGAACTTGGGTTCATGGGCAAGCAAGAGTGAGTGAGAAAGTACAAGAAAAAGTGTAAGAGAACAGCCAGCGGTGGACAGCTGTTACGTTCAAGACGTCAGCAGAGTATATTTCACATCCTACATTATTATCAATACCTTCACTCGGAAAAATGGAAAAACCTAATTGTGAAACGCAGCACAGAAGAGCGCACCGCTGGAACACAGCAGAACGACACGTTCACTCACCGACTCCTGGCGTATGATGGACTGGAAGCAGTGGTAGGTGCCCCGGTACAGCGGTTTGTCCACATTCTGGACTTGGAGCCTCACCTGAAACGCAGGGCGCCACGTGTGAACAGCAGAACACAGAGGGACCGGCGGCACACCTAAACACTCGTTCTACGGAGGATCGCCTCGCGGCAGCTACAGAACACACACACACATCACATCGCGTCATACTGCTTCAAGAGAAATCTACATAGATCAATAAACAAACACGCAGTCACGTATCAGTACTTTCAAACAGACAGAACGACGTCTCTCTGGCTCTTTTTCCTCCACTACTGACAACTGGAGAGGAACATGGTGAGAAAACGAAAAGGCCTTGGACATACTTACGAGGTTACATATCCCTGGAGAGGCTGTTTATGTCTCTTTCTCATCTACAACACAGTAACACTGTTGCTGTTAGACACAGCCTCCCCCACCCCACCCCACCCCCCGGCCCACCACACACACACACACACACACACACACACACACACACACACACACACACACACACACACACACACACACACACACACACACACACACACACACACACACACACACACACACGGATGCACGCGCACACACACACACACACACACACACACACACACACGGCATGCAGAACATCAATCCATCATTAGTGCACATGTTGATCACCACCCAACAAACCCCAAGACAAATGGCACTTCCAGGAGACAATTGGATTCTGTTTTTACAACTGTGTACCTAGTATTTGTTTAAACTACTGTGATTCATGTTTAATGATAAGTCATGGGGAGCTACAAAACCTTTAATGTCAGCAGTCTACCTGCTGGCATCCTCACTGCCTGATCCCTACCTGTCCTTGAATGACATTGCTTTGGATGACTACATGAATAGTACAATACTAAATAGTGATAATGACACAAAGCATGCACCATTTTACGGTAGTACGGCTTTTTACTCGTAATGTCAGTTCGGTATGACTCATTAGATCTTCAAATGATATGTTATCTTTGAGTTATGTCGTCAAAGTACATAACAATGGGCTGTCACCCACTAGTAAGTCAACTCTACTCTACTCAGTGTCCTGTGTGACACATACCACACAGATGCATACCACACAGACACACCAAGGTTGAAGACAGGAGAAAGTTTAGCATTTTGAGAGGCGAAGCAGAGCCGTTGCATCAGCAATACAGTAATGGATACAGATTTACAACGAATAATCAAAACATACAAATTCTTATTAATTATATTTAACTCTGGTTAAATGGCATGAATTAATGTAAAATGTCATATACTCCAGTGTATATATTTTTTTTTAAAGGATGCAAAGGCTTTCCTGGGTGACATGGCTGTATGTTTTAAAGCATACGTATGTGTTGTATGTTTTGTCTGTATGTTTTGAAACACTTATTGAAGTATTTATGTCTACCAGCGCACTACTGCCTTTTTTGCTGTTGCTGTGCATGATCCAAGAGCACGAGGACAGAACAGTGACCCACCTTTACTGTATCAAATGGATGTCCAACCAAAACACCAGCAGCACCTGAGAAATAACAGAACACCCAGATTCAACAACTTGACGCCTCATTCACATACAGTACATACTTAGAAAAGTACAGCACATATCACTTGATAAAACATGCTTTGAATCATGAATGGTGTACGCTTAAAGTAACACAGATAGAGTAATTTTACTATGCATGTATAACACAGCCTAATAAATACCGTGTATAGCCTATGCTGCCGTTCTCCCTCACTTGTGATGGGGGCTCATCAGTTGTGCACTGTTGGGATGCTCACTGAATAGTTTAAGTACATATAAATATACCAAGAAGGCCTTTCAACTTCATTAATACTTAATAGGTTAATATAACGCATTGTTGTATGCAACGCTTTAATTCATTAATAATAAACTGGTTTAGTATAGAATTCCAGCGTTATTTGTTAACAATGGGAATTCTTCATCACAACGGATATACAGCAGCAGCCTGAGCCTGACGCCAGGTTAGGGAATATAACCCAGGATTCAGGTTAACAATCACAATACTCTCTATCATGGTGCAGGAGGTTACCGATAATCATTCAATCTCCCCTGGAATGATGAGCTCACACATGAACATGACCACTGGATATAGCCCATGACTTCGACTAAACGGCTTGGTCTCGACAGTAGTGCTGCACAGCTATTGCCATGTACCAGTGTATGCAGACATGATTACCCAATTAGTCTGAACCCACGCAAGGAATGTGTGTGTACACACCTATATACTGTATATACAGTCTATGGTACACACCCAGATGTGGGTTCTTTGTTTTCTTCTAGAACGTGATCGACCTGATGCACACTATAACTAGGAGCACGTTTACGCACACTTAGACGTGGCAGTGCTAACTTCTTGCTTTCAAAATGCTACCTCCATGAAGCTAACTGAGTGGAGCTCTCGTCATCTGCATCTGAATACGGTAGTGGTGGTATGGTATGAACTCTTATCTTAAGGATATATTGGTTATAAGGATAACTTACCTCCAAAGCAACCCGCAGCGAAGTCCAATGCCATCCCTCTGTGATGTAGCGGTCTTATATTTGTCAAGCTAACTAGCAAAGCAAATATAACTTGACCCACAACTCCTTACTATCTCCTTCTAAGAGTTTGGATGGAGGTGTTATGGTGAAAACAATGAACCCGATGTGAGAATTAGTAAACTAGCCTGATAATCTAACCAATATGCGATTGGGTTTCGAAAGTTTGCTGATGTAATATCCTCCAATCTCCTTTCTTGTAGTTCTGATTCGGGCGGTATTTTAGATAATCCCGAACGGGTTGAAACGGGGCAGATTAAAGCCCTACCGTTTTAACTAACTACTCTTCCTTCCTATCGGCTGTAGATGACCCGGCTACTTAACTTAACTTCCAAAGACCCTACCTTTCTATTTCTGTGGTGGGAGGAGGAGGGGGGGATTACAAAGTCAAAACGTGTGCCTGTCCTTTTGGAGGAAGCCCAATCGCATCCCTCCAGACTAGACAACTCCCCCAGCTGGTCCCGTCCGCCCCTCGCAGCCATTGGCCGCTGCACAGTCTGCCTTCACGACGCGTCTCTGGACGCGTTAACCCCTTCACACGTCTGCTTTCATTCATCTGCTGACATTCATTCTGTCCGTGTTTTTGAAAGATATTAACTTTGGGGGACACGTTGATTAAAAAAAAAAAAAGATAAACAAATATCTATTGGACAAATGCTAAACACCTTAATTATCATGTAGCCAACTATTTATTACCACGTATTAAGTATGTGGATGGGTGCCATGCGTGTAGAACCCTCATTCCATTTCATTTAAATGTTGACCTTTATGAGACCAGCAATTTACATAACCTTAAACAACATCTAAGGTCAGAAAGGCATGTCATTATGATAACCAAGACGTCCAAAGTATAGGTTATGACAGGTTAAAATGTATTATATTAAATGTGTTATATCTTCATACATATTCTTCGATTTCAACTTGTGTGTGTGTGTGTGTGTGTGTGTGTGTGTGTGTGTGTGTGTGTGTGTGTGTGTGTGCGCGCGTGTGTGTGCACGCGCGCGCATGCGTGTATTTTTAGCACACAAAGAGGCCTCTTTGTCAACAATAGCCTACATCTGGACAGTTAATTTGGTTGACTAAGTAGGCCTACTATGCGCAGAAAATATAGAAACACAATGTAAGTCAGTCACTCATCCCCTAGGTGTGTTTTGGGGCATGTGTCAGAGAAGGTTAATGTTTACAAAGGCATTGCCTGTCATGCTAGCTTTGTAGGTGGCTAGCAAGGTGAATGAATTACTGCATTCAGCAGACTGGACCCTTGCTTTGAGCAAAAAAAAGAAATAGGACAAGTGGAAAAACTGAGAAGATTAATGGATCTGGCTCCTCACGAAGACAGTAAAACAACCTAGATTATTTGATTCTTGAGCATCAGTAGGACTATCTTTGTAGATACCTGCACATGTCATTTTTGGATAAATAATACAATTAAATGTTTTGTCATTTTGCAATACATCTTATATAATATGACAATATCGAAAAGTCTCAAAGATTTCTCAGAAGTTTAATATGTCGATATAACGTTATGCAAACATGGACTGGTTCATCAGGCCATGTTGGGTCAGTATTTGTCTAGAGCAAAGGATTTAAGACACTATAGAAGTGCCTGCTTTTATTTCAGTATAGCCAGTTATATTCATTTTATTACATTTGCAGTGGTTGGAAGGAAAGCCAATGGTTACATTATGATACTATCTGACTCAAACCCAGTTATGATACCAATCACATCATAATATAATTGTTACATTTTATTTAAAGTGAATGTTTAGCCAGTATTGCTACCATTTCGTTGTCACACACACACACACACACACACACACACACACACACACACACACACACACACACACACACACACACACACACACATACATAATCATACACTCACATTTGTAGTGCTGCAACACTATAGCCACCAGGTTAGTTGTTCTATATTTCTGTGTGTTAAACACATGGACTTCCATGATGCATGTGTCTTCATACAGACAGATATATTATGAGAAGCAGGAGAGCAGGGACTCTGGGACCAGGTCATGTGGTCACAGAGTCCCTGCAGCTACCTGGTGGGGCCGGCCCTCGGCATAGGCCCTGTAGGCCGTTGCCTAGCGCAGCAACCATCAATAGGGGGCACCACATTTTAAAGATAATAATATTAGCAGCAAGCTACCCCCATGGATGTATAATAACCATTGGCAAATAGAAAAAAAATATTAATCAATGCTGAAAAAAAAGACATTGGCAGACACATTGGCTGCTCCATCAGGCTGTTTTTTGGTCCTCGTCCAAAAAACAGATACAGATGGTTCATCCAATCTGCCTGTTTTCCAAACAGTTTCCAAGGACGACTTCTGTGTAACAAGTCATCTGGCATGTCAGCTTACCAGTTTCCCCCACGCCATGAAACATGCAAGATAACACCCCCTGCTCTGCCCATAAGCAAGGCAAGGACATTAACAACTGGAGTTGGTTCCTGGGTGTGATAATGTATAGCAGCCCACTGCTCCTGCTCCTACTATAGGAGGGATCACACACACACATATCAACTGAGGACGGAGAGGGAGTTGGTGGAAGGTTTGGCGTGTGGATTCTGGCGATGACTAGAATTACAAAAAAACAATTAAACAAACCTTGATCTGACTCCATATTTTACCACCATGTGCGGTTAAAGCACTAACTATGACTGATTACCTCACGAGGCAGGCTAACCCCGGATCAGCGGCGTAGCCACGGATGTGCCAGGGTGTGCCTGGGCCACCCAAACGTGACCCTGGCACACCTCAATATAAATAAAATTGTAGGAGACATATAGGTGGAAGATGAGCAGCACGGTGTGCTTGTGTGTGTGTGTGTGTGTGTGTGTGTGTGTGTGTGTGTGTGTGGCGGAGAGCGTGGTTCACATGGGAGTGGGCGTGCGTGCGTACGAAGTGTGTGTGCGTAAAGGTGTGCACTCACCGGTGACACGGGAGAGAGAGAGAGAGAGTCCGGGTATATAGTAGGAAGTAGCCGTAATTTTTGTTGACCGCTACGCTACGCTACGCTACTCTACGCTAAACTACTCACTCATTCATTCACCCTATTTACCTGTTTAATCCGCTGGTCTCAGTTTCTCACTCATCCATCTTTGCTACGCTGTAATAGTTGTGTTTACTCTCAATAAATTCTCCAAGAGCAATGGATCTCATCGTATCTGTCTCCATAACTTAATATAGCGCGTCACAAATCTACAAAACCTGAGGACCCAACCCAAACTCTCAGCGGCTAAAAGGAAAATGTTGGAAGCCGCGACAAAAATAATAAAATATTGCATTCTACAATATTCCGTTCGCAATTGACACAATGTTACATAAAGCCGTACGTTTCTACAACCATATAGTTAACGAGCGGAAGACGTGATAATAAAGACACGGGCTCTGACAGACTAAGTTGCATGGGAAGCCGGGGGTAAAAAAAAAAAAAAAGCGCAGTTGTTGACCACAACACCGACACGGCATCGCATTGATTAGAGCATGAACTAGATCTATTTACAGCGCTGTAGCTTTAATTACTTCTGCTAGCATATTTCAACGTGCGGTTTTTGATTGTCAATACGCGATCACGTTACTTTTGAGAGCACTGAAAAAGGCTATAGGCTACACAGTAAGTGGTGTTTACATTTCCAGCTGAGCCTCCACGTCTTTTGCATCACACGTGTCCTGTTTGCGCCCTTAATTTCACCTGGGTTGAGGCCACCCACAATCTCACAGGCGCACCTTGATTAAAATTTCTGACTACGCCCCTGTCTCGGATGACTGAATTGAAACGTCTTTCCTCATCCTCTGACTCCCCCCACATACCTTCAACCCCTACTGGATTTTAGGCAGAATAGTCTATTATTCCTAAATACTGTTTTCCCAGTTTTACGATGGCATTATTTAGGAGCTCATCTACTGAGTGTCCTGCAAGACCTGCTGTTGGTTCCCAAGGTCCACATGGATGGTTGATCCTCAGCACAGCTGACTGGGCGTTGCCTAATTTCCTGAGTTGTGGGAATCCTAACCTCTAATTTTTGTATGATACCCACCTAATTCCATTTACATTTAGGGCATTTAGCAGACGCTTTTATCCAAAGCGACTTACAAAGAGTACATTTATCATAAGACAGTGAAACATTTCATTGCTGCTAATACAGTAAGAAAATCATCAGAACAAGTTTCAAGCATTTCAATTGATAGGTTAACCATTGTGAGTATACAACATCTCTGACTAAATGCCAGGTTACAAAGAGTGATTAAAGTACCAGGTTACAAACAGTGATTAAAGTGCCCTGATATACAACAAATAAGAGCATGAGGGTAGGGTTATGCAGGGTTCAGGTGAACTCTGAACAAGTGGGTCTTGAGTCTCTTCTGGAAGATGGAGAGTGACTCTGCAGTCCTGACATTGGCAGGGAGCTCGTTCCACCACTGCGGTGCCAAAACGGAGAAGAGTTGAGATTTCGCCATCCAACCTTTTCCTCGTTTTAGTGATGGCGGTACCATTCGACCAGCTGTGACCGACCTTATGAGACCGAGACCGTTTTAGATGATACCAAACATGATATGAGAATTATTGTTAAGAAACACAATCATTTACACATTCTTCCCCCCTTTCACCCTCACCTGTGTCTTACTCTTCAGTGTGAGAGATGTGACTCTTTGACCCCTCGGTGGTTGGGAGTGGGTCAGAAGAGCAATAGAGAGCAATGGAAATGCAGTTAATGAACCTGGGTTCCTCTGCAGTCTGTCAACAAAAGACAGACCCCCAAGTTTATCCCCACATCAAAGATTTGCCACAAGGTCCCGGCTAGGAATTTTACAACCCTACAATATATATACAACATATATAGCTTAGTTAGCTGCAATATCAGGTCTATGTAAGCGGCTTGACTTTCGCGGATTTTCTAAACGCGCTAATGACTGATGTTGAGCATTTTGGTCCCTAATGGCTTTCCATACAATGCCTTTCCACACTCACCCCACGTTTGTAATGTTTGACAGCTGACGTCACAGCGAGAGGCATTATGCCACAGGGCAGCCGACTCGTACTCTCGTGATGATCCATTCAGTCTCTTTCTTCGGATAGTATTAGTTGCCGATTTCAGGGTAAAACCACAAACGCATTACTGCTTGAGGGGTTTCAGTACTTTGATCACAATGGACAACGTTTATAAAGTAAAGAAATTAAATGTCAAATGACATTTGTTAGTTTGCTAGATCGCTAGCTTGCCAGTCGGTGTCAGGCTAGCTGCCAACCGAGCCTTGCATAAAATACAGTTTTATACAAAGAAGAGAATGCATTGTGCGGATTTCGTCGCTGGTTCTGTTGGAGGTAAAAGCATTTTTGCATCGGGTGCACAGCAGTATGATAATACACACTTAATAGCGTGTATGTCTGTAACCCTTATGACCCTGGTATAGATGGAACTTCATTGTACACGTTATACAACGAGTTAATGTAGCCTTAAACGTTGTCATTACAGGGGCCTTTGGCGTTGCAGTTGGGTACCCTTTAGATACAGTCAAGGTATGTTTAAATACCCGTACATGCAGTAGTCATATATTATAGATTACACGAGTTAGGGAATTTTGAGTTATAATTACAATAATGTATTTGATGATATAGGTGAGGATTCAAACACAACACCAGTACAGGGGAGTTTGGCATTGCATTCGCTCTACATGCAAGAATGAAGGGGTGAGTGGTGCAACTCATGTTCATCTTTTTTGCAGCACATCTCAGATCTTGTCATTCCATAACAATCATTTGAACACATTCTCATTGGATTACTCCTCAGGCAAAGGGATTCTACAAGGGCATGTCCATGCCTGTCACCACGGTGTCCCTCAGCTCTTCGGTGGTGTTTGGGACCTACAGGAATGTTCTCCAATGCCTGGGTCAGCTACGACATGGGAGTGTGGATGTTCGACCGGCCAAGCTGGATATCTTCCTCTCAGGGCTTGCAGGAGGGATAGCGCAGGTATGGAACCAGGCTATTTATGTTTCTATTAACCTTTGAGCATTTAAACCCACAATACCAGGTGAGAACAGGCATCACTAGATAAACAAATCTATAGCTGTTATAGCTGTGCTGGCAACATTATTATTAACCCATAGGAACCCATTTCTGCTTAAATTAAAATAATGGGGGAAATACCACAGACCGAGTGGAACACAGAACACATTTCTGATGGTTTTTCTAAAACACTACCACTTAATCTGTGATGTGATGTGACATACATACATTACATTGGGCGTTTATGGTAAATGTATTCCTTATTTGAAAATAATTAAACTTGACAGTTCTGCTTAGTACCACAAATTTGCCTTATTTGCATGTCCACAATATATATATATATATATATATATATATATATATATATATATATATATATATATATCAAATGTGTGACTTTAGTAATGCTGTTTAATTCATGATGAATTCATGAATACCAATAAGAAAGAGTATAAAGCATAACTGCACTATTACACAACGGACCTAAGTGAGATAACATACTCACTACTCTGTTTATACTCTACCTTTAATTGGGCCAGGTGTCCGTGATGTCCCCGGCGGACATTGTGAAGGTGCGTCTGCAGTGCCAGGTGGTTCCCATACAGGCGCTCGCCGGCGGGTCTCCCAAGCCCAAGTACCGGGGGCCGGTGCACTGCCTGCTGACCATCGCCCGGGAGGAGGGGGTTCTGGGGCTGTACAAGGGAGCCCAGGCGCTGGCCCTCAGAGACGGCCCCGCCTTCGCCACCTACTTCACCACTTACAATGCTATCTGTGAGCAGCTGTCGGCCCCGGGGCAGACTAGGCCAGGTACAGTTAAAGCGCTGTTTCTTGTTTTATCTACAGGGTTCTATGTACGGGGTGCTCTGTAAGAGGTGCTATGTACGGGGTGCTCTGTATGGGGTGCTATGTACGGGGTGTTATGTACGGGGTGCTATGTACGGGGTGCTCTGTATGGGGTGCTATGTATAGGGTGCTATGTACGGGGTGCTATCTATGGGGCAGTGTTCTAGTGGAGTCACTATGCCTCGAGTCCAAGTCCAGGCTCGAGTCTCTAGTGTTCGAGTCCGAGCCGTACTGGTCGGGGAACCGGCAACTGGTCGTTCGAACCGGCAACCCTCCGGTTACAAGTCAGAAGCCCTAACCAGTAGGCCGCGGCTGCCCCTATGTAGGGGTGCTATGTACGGGATGCTATGTACGGGGTGCTATCTATGGGGTGCTATGAACGGGGTAGTGCACTGCATTCTGAATGTATTCAGTATTCAGATGGCTGTACTTTTTCCACATTGGCTTTTTCCTTTTCATGTTGTACGTATTACATTATATGTTACAGTGGAAGTTAGAAAAATTGATTGGTGAGATGGTTTGTAAAACTAATCAGTTTGTTGTTCTAAAGAATGCTTTTGGAATTGTTATAGGCCTCTGTTGGTACATGGTACAAAGCTGAAATCCATTATAAAATACGTGGTGTGAAGGGCGTGGGTAAGAGGTAGCTAACCTCTCACTAATGCTCACCCTGCCATTGAACAACTAGCACTCTCCAAGTCGGCTTTGACTTAAAAGCGTCCGTCGTGTTGCGCCAGTCTCTCCAACAACACTCCCCTCTGTGCAGAGTGGAAGGTGGTGCTGCTGGCGGGGGGCCTGTCCGGCATGTGTGGCTGGTTTGTGGGGACGCCCATGGACGTGATCAAGGCCCGTCTGCAGATGGACTGGATGGGCGAGAGGAGGTACCGGGGCTTCTTCCACTGCATCACGGACAGCGTTCGCACGGAGGGGGCGGGCGTGCTCTACAAGGGGCTGGGGCTCAACTGCGTGCGTGCCTTTCCTGTCAACATGTCGGTGTTTGCCATGTATGAAGTGGTGATCCGCCTGCTCAGACCCTCCACTTAGCGGCCCCAGAGCTGCTGCTCAGGTGTGGCCTGGTTTCCCATCGCTGGAAGTGGACCACTCTTTTTTTTTTTTTTTTTTAAATGAGCTTATATTATACATACACATGTGTGTGTATTTTAGGGTGGGTTCATTTTCTTGCTCGGTGTGTGTGTGTGTTACTGATCTAGGCCTACATATCATCTTCAAGCCTTTGTAAAGAGTTGAATTTGTATATTTTTTTGAAAAATAACATTTTACAATTCAGATCAGTAACATATCAACATTCTTAAAAAATGTTAATACTTGAAATCTGAATGATGTAACTTTTGATTAATATATCTTAACCGAAAAGGGTCCTCCATAGAACATTGCCATTTAAATTTTCCAATGCCAAACATAATTCTTAATCAAGTTCCAAAGCCTCTATGAGGAGTTTTGGTTGCAAAACATTGTATTTAGCTTTTGGCCCTGTAAATGCCTTTTTGCGAGTTGTGAACATTTGCTCTGAATTGCTGTGAAATCTAATAGAATAGCTGTCAGGGAATTCAATCATGTATTCATGTAGCTATCCAATTTTTGCTTTTTGTATTTTAAGTTCTAATTCTGCATGACAAGATTCCAACCGACATACAGCCCTCATAGGGCTTCATGGTTTGTGTTTAATATCTTCATTGACATCATTTTCACATGTTGCGATAACGTAATTTGTTCGTAAGGCAGCAGATAACAGTATTGTTTTTCCACTCAAGGGAAGTCTTGAAATTGTTAATCAGAAACTGATGAAAACACCATGCATCTACCTCTATTAAATGCATACATCATATTTAAGTATAGAACTATATTTAGACATGGTTGGTGGTATAACGCATGCCAATAACTTAACAGATTTAGTGTTCACATTTATTTATTCATGTGTGAAATGGATTTCATGCAATTTAAAATTATGTTAAAAAAGATTTGAATACAGATATTTTTGAAAACAGGGAAATGACAAATAAACCTGTGTGCAATATTTATTAATAAAGGTTATAATATATAATAAAATGTGTTTAATCATTGTACATTTTATTTGTAACTTTAAAAAAAAGTAAACCCATATTTGTAATTGTAGTGCAAACATTTGGAATGACACGTTTTTTTATCAGGCTTTTATGATAACACAATTATTAGAATGGGTTTGCTTTCATGTGTGATCTGTTTTCCATTTATTTTGATGGCTGACCAATGCCGTCTAAATCTAATCATCCAGTTCTCCCAGAACTGGATCAGAAAAAATGTAGCCTACGTGTCTCGAGATGGTTGGCAAGGGAGATATCGCAACAAAAACAGGAAACTGGGATGAAAGGAATGCTGGAAAGACTCGAACAGAACAGAAACAATAAGGTTTCAAGGTTACCGCCTTTGGCAACGAATGTTGATGGCGTTCACAATGCTCTCTCTCAAGTGGGAGGTGGACTTTAATAGACCCAGACAGATATTTTGTTGTGTCACAAATGAGAAAGTATTCAGTAGTATTAAAAACATGCATGGTGGTAAAAGTGGAGCTATTATGTATGCGCTCTACCTTTGTAAAAACGTGAAATGAAAATGCTTGTCACGGATGCATATACATTTTATCAAAGACAATATTTCCAAATGCTTTGTATTGGTGCATTCTGCAAAGATCAGTGCTTCCCGACAGTAAAGACATTCACATTGTGAGGGATGTCATTTTATTTGTCATTTGAAAGGATGTGCTGAGCTTAAGACAGGGAAACACCCCTTTGTTTGTCATACACTGATCATAATCATACAAACGTTGACACGCCATGACTGCTGGACCGTAAGCATTTGCAATGCTGTACTTCTTTTGAAAAGTAGGCTGTAGTGTAGTGAATTGCTGCACATACATGAACACAATCACCGCAACCGTAACTTGATGACAGGGGACATGGGGGCGTTCTCAAAGCTAAAAGTTAAAGCTTAGCGGTCTGGGGGTCATGAATTCTTTGACCATTTCGTCTGTGACATTTTTGCGCTTCTCTTGATGGGCTGTGATCATGGGCTGGAGCGTCTCGATCAACATCTTCTTCAGCTCTCCTGTCAACAAAGCACCACTGGCATATTCCTTTAGAAAGGGAGAGAGGAGGCACAGAGGACAGTTAAAAAAAAAAAAAAAGAAGGTACAATGCAAAGAAACCAAAACAGGTTTAAATAAGGTGATGCTAACTTTAAGGCTAGAGGGATTTATGTTAATTGCTCAGACTCTGGGCATCTCTGAGCCTTGCTTTCTGACAGTGGGCAGGGTTTGGTGAGGGAGAGGGAGGGCAGACGTAACCTTGCAAGACAGGATTCACTGGAATCCATCTCGCCAGCCTTGAACTTACGCATTTGTGTGGTTCGGACCAATCAGTGTTCTATGAGGAACTATGATCTATGTGGTAAACAGCGATAAGCAGTGATAAGACAGGTTGTTCATCAAATCACCGGCCAAATATTTTTTTACAGTGCCTTCGCCTAGCCAAGTCGTTTCCAAAGCGGACTTCCCAGATAGTTGGGCTATGATTTGTGTAACATGTCAGGTTAGGGCTGAGGAGTATGTAGATATAAAGGGCTCATTCTAAGATAATGAAAACAAACAATTCTTATTTGCATGGGCATATACACTAGTAAAAAACATGCTTATGAATATTATATTCCATTTATGCCAAGTCCAATCTGCTAGATGTGACTAAATTCTACACACACACACACATACACATATACACTGCACCGTCTAAGATAATGAAAACAAACAATTCTTATTTGCATGGGCATATACACTAGTAAAAAACATGCTTATGAATATTATATTCCATTTATGCCAAGTCCAATCTGCTAGATGTGACTAAATTCTACACACACACACATACACATATACACTGCACCGTTAAGATTAAGGACAAATGATTACAATAAAATACTGACTACTAAATATTGTCCTAAAAGCGTAATCTGTAGAATCGGTTCATCCACCTGTTTGATCTTCTCCAGCTGTTGGTCGTCCTCCATGAAGAAGGTGAGGTACATGAAGGACACGTCGATGTCTGGGTTACCGCCCTGCGCCCTGTGTTCCTCGATCGTGTCTTTCCCTCCAGAGAACGCATGCTTGTTTACCTGGCAACAGGAACCAAAAGACCACGTTGGACAATATACAAACACTTTCTGGTGGTACAGATTTGAGTCGGTGCCCCCATTTTACACTGTACGCAAAATCCCAATCAAAGCTAAATTAATTTCTCAATAAAATTCAACACCCATCCACTGTGGAGAAAATGTCACACCGGAAAATTATATAGCTTTAACTGTAGCTAAAATGCATGCCACTAGACATGGCTATTGGCGCACTATGGTACCTAGCGCAAGTTTAAGTAAATCATTGAGATCATTTAAACTAATAATTGAGTGTCAAGGCCGCCTGTGAGCGCGGCGCTACCTTGTTCTTGATCTGCTTGGGGGTGTCGGTGAGGAAGATGGAGGAGTTGGCGTCACTGGCGCTCATCTTGGTCTGGGCCCCCTGCAGGGCGGGGAAGAAGGTGGAATGCAACAGGGCGGGCTTAGGATAGCCAATCCTGGGGGCCACGTCCCGGGTCATCCTGAAGTAGGGGTCCTGGTGGCAGGGGGACACGGGTTCAGTCGTGTTGGGGTTGATGACATACCCGTGTTGAGCATTGCTGTGGTCCTTAATAGCAACAGTGACGGTCGTCATGGGTTACTGAACCTGGTCAATGGCACACGGGATGAGACACTGTACATCCTTCCGTCCTTTGAAGATGTGTGGGAACGAGCTGCTGAAGGACGGGGCGGCCTGGACGGCTGGGAAGCTGATTTTCCCTTTAAAGAAGAAAGACAATGGATTCCATTAGTGACTCCATTCCATTCAAACCTTTTAGGAAAGATACACAACACAAAACGTTGTTTTCCCTTCCTCACATTCAGGATGCATGAGAGTGAGGCCGTCTTACCGATGCAGTCACTGTCAGAAAATCCAAAGATGCCTTTGACTTGATTGAAGGTAACGTGCTTCTGAACCTTCACCACATTTCTATAAAACTCTGGGGATGAACTGGTGAGGAAAAGGAAAGATCATTACATGACCAAAAACCTAACTTTCGGAAAATGTTGCATTCAGGTGCCTACAATGAATGCTGTTAGTTAGAGTTCAAGTTACCCCATGTAGTCGAGGTCGGAGAAGATGAAGGTCTTGTTCACATCGAAGCCGCACGCGATGATGTCCTTGGCGTTCTCCACAGCGAAGCGGTGGCACTCCTCTAGTGTGAGGTCTTTCCACAGATACTTCTCATCGTCCGTTAGCTGGATCACCAGAGGGATGTCGAACACATCCTGCAGCCATCTTGGAGTAGGAAAAAAAAAAAAAAAGACAATTTGAAAAACTTGATTACCATGATAGGGCATTGTTGTTTAGTCGTTTATCGAACACTTTGATCCAAAGCAGTGATTTTTTTTAAATAACTGACAAGCAGATTTGGGCAAGGCGTCTTGCTTACGGTAGACTGCAGACCATGGCGTTTGAACCCAGAACCTTTCAGCTGAGATTCAATCATCCTAACCTCTACTAGACTCTCCTGCCCTCATAATGCTGTTTACTGTAATATCAGCCTTTGTATAGTTTAATACTTTGTATACTTTAACAATTTGTGCTTGGATATTTCAGAGGTCCTTGTGTATTTAAAATCCTCACTTGGTGAAAATGAAGGGGATCAGGTGTCCTACATGCATGGCCTGCGACGAGGGTCCTCTACCAGTGTACAGGTAGAAGGACTTCTGCTTCTCGTAGGCATCCAGTACTTGATGCATATCTCTGCCAGAGAGAATAACAACAACCACACAAAACACCATCATTACATTTGAGTCATTCAGTACTTTTATCAAGTTGATATTACTAATGCTTACTGTATATCACATGATGGATACTAGTGAATCCCTGAGGACATTATGACATTAGGACAGGATCAAATACGGGTTTTAGGGTCTTGAAGAGAAGACATCTTAACCAGTTGTCACCAGTTGTGACATCTTAACCCTCCGTTACAGACCTGTGGGAGAAGAAGATTCCCCTTCTTAGAAAGCGGTGAGGTTTCTGTCCTGACACCTTCTCTATTCTGTCCACCAGCTCCCGGTCAACCTTACTGCTGCCAAATCGCACTGAAAGAAACCACAACAAATTATAAGGATAACATTATAGAACCACATAATGCATATAAGCAACACAATATTGAACCCCGTCAATTGTATTGAATACTTTAACATGAATGTAAAGATGACAATGACTTTTGCCAATTACCTATGAGTTTATCATAGTCCACTCCTTTGGCACTATTCGTGGCTACATTCCAGGGATCAACAGTGTCCTCCTCAGCTCCATTTCCTGATTGCACATCATTACTAACAACAGTACTTTCTGTGGGGGGAGATCCTGCTTTGTAGTCCTGGCCAGTTACCCCTTTGTAGTCCACTTTCAACTTAAGTAACAGCTGGATGGCTGCGTCAACTTCTGCCTTTATATGAAAAAACAGGCAAAGGTATAACATTGAAATGGCATTGAATTAATTGATTTTATGACACAGCCTATTGTCAATAAGGAGGAATAACAATGCTTACTTTGTCAGCTTTAGCTGTTTTCAAGGATCTGACTTTGTCCCCTTGCGCAGTTAGTTTTTCATAGAGCTCCATCGGAGTCGCGCCACCAACACCTTCTCCTTGACAATCTGTCATCTTCTGCCTACTGGCCAAGACAATACTAATAAAACCAAAGGCAAGCACATAAAATGTTAAAATTTGTCAGATTTGATTGAAACTGTCTACGATTCGTAGAGTGTATTCACAATAAGGAAACAAAGTATATACATTCATTCATTCTATACAATATAAGACATGTGATAGATATGGCTAAGTTTAGCTCTAACTAAGCAGGGAATCCAATATTACATTTAGTATCCCGATCTACAACATGATCAGGGCACCCATATACATACATATCGTTTAAAATACAATGTGACCGTTATATGTAGTTTACTGTTAAACGAAGACAGCCTACCGATCGTATTCGTATACAGCTGTCAGCTCATACAACTTGCATCAGTAGAATCGATCGGTTTCATCAGCAAGTCTATGGCGTTGTTAGGTTCAAACTGTCCCCCTGCAAACAAGTGAGTGCTATGGTTCCGCCTGGCATTCGCATTTGCAATGCAATTTTCATTGCAAGCTGGTTTGACTTTTTTACTCAAGTGTCTATATTTTGCCTTTATTTCAATGTATATGCATTAATCTCAGTATCATTATATGCACGAATAATACTTTGCTGGAATTGAATGCACATATACGCATGTTGTAAAAGCGGAAGCCATTTTATATGAATTGTTGTCAAAGTAAAGGTTTTTCTTGCAAATTGTAAGTACGTTCCATAGTCATAAATCTGCATTACCTTTACTTTGAAAACAATACACTCACATTTGGAGAGGGGAATTTTAGCGCATCGGGCATGCGTTACATCGATAATAACAACGCAGTATTTTAGGTGGACTGCCGTTTCTTTCGGTATCTTTGCTAATTTAATCTTTCGTTCCCGTCCTCGTTGAAAAGTTACCAATCAGACATGACGGAGTGAGAACCATATTAGTTGGCGAAATCACCACTTTTACACTCCTATGGATGTAGGCATATTTTTTGTCCTTCTGCAAGTATTTGTGGATAATAAGATAACGGTCCATCGTACAAATCCACTTCCTGCAATGGGTTAAGGTTTGTTGTCGTTTCATACCCAAGCTTATACATAGAATACCTTCTGCCATAACGTGTGCCATTACACGGGTGTAGTTGGTAGATAACCCAAAGTTGTTATGCCTTTGGTGTTCTAGGACTGAACACGATCATTAATTTATTATATGAACGAAGTAGCACGTTACAGTAAATTGTGAATTGTGATTACTACATTGCAATACTCAAGGGAACCGGCGGGTGTCACTCTGTAGTTTCAAAACAAAGTGGCTAATAGGATCAGTATTGGTTCAGGCCGACTTTTCCAAAACCATTTTCCAAACTGATTTTTCTTTGGGAAATGGAATCACTGGTGGATTATGAGGATTCTGACTCAGACTCCGAGTCTTCTAACATACTGGGCGGTAGCAGACAATTGGAACAAAATGAGAACTTGACAGTATCACGTCCATGTGGGCTTAAACGCACCAAATCGCACAATGAGAATATTGACAGTGATTGGACAGTATCACAACATCACAGCAATACCTCCGTACGGATAAATCTGGGTTCAGCCGTTGTTGAAAGTCACAGATTTACGGAAGGCCTACTGACACTGCCTCAGAGCCAATTTGGCTGTGAAAAACGTTACGCCCCTTCTTCCACTGATAAGCCATTAATGAACAATTCTTCCAGCGTAGCAATGGCTTCCATTGCTTCACCAGATACCCCCGAAAAGACTTCTTCACAGCACGCCTCGTCTCGGGTATCCCAAATGCACAGACACGCGTCGTCAGACACTGTTAAAAGACCCCAGCATGTTCCATCTGGGATTCGGCCCTACATCTCCAAGAGGCAGAGACTTGGACCAACCTCTGCAGTCCAGGACACCTCCTCAGAGCACTTGGTGGAGGAAGTGTCCACGAAGCCGACCAGATGTGTCCAGATGCTCTCAGAGGTGTGTGAGAGGGTCAAACCGTACCTCCTTGACAAGCCGGGAGGCGCGGGCATTCCCAGGAGGCCCCTGAGGAGTCTGGAGGGCCACGGGGGTCCGGTCAACACCCTCCACTGGTGTCCAGTGCCCCAGCTCAGTCATCTGCTCCTGTCTGCCTCCATGGACAAGACCCTGAAGGTAATGACCGCCATGACAAAACCACTATGACTAGCATCCCTAGCTTGCGCAGCTATGGGGAAGCTTACTACTAGTTTTTATTTTCTTTTTAACATTTCAATGTTTTTTTTTTTTTTCTACATTCTGACATTTGACATTCCCCAAACAAGTAAGAGCCCCATATACGTTGTTTAAAAAGGCACACGTTTGAGAAACCTCTGCAGTCCCCCATCAGTCTTCACTTTACAGCAGGTATCCGAGTCACCACACTGCTGTCTTGACACCAGGGTCTGTAATTGGCAGCGAGATTCTATCTGCCCTGCTACCTTACATTCTCTATAAATGTACCACCCCACAAACACATGCTCCGAGACCCAATCTGTCACTGTCAGTCCAATGTGTGTCGTGTCCCGTGGGGCTTCGACCACCACCACCACCCCACCCGCCCACCACAAACCCAATTTACACACACACACACACACACACACACACACACACACACACACACATCCCCTCTTGCACTCTCGGCCGCTTTCTCTCTTGCTCTCTCACAGGATTTGCCCTCCTATTTTCCTTCGGCACACTAAGCAGACAATCCCTCATCCCCGGTGCTGTAAAGGTCAAGTCATGCAGGTGCCATGCGATGGCTAAAAAGGGCTGCCATGATCCAACCCAAAAGGACTGCAACCCCCGCTGCCTCTGTGCCATAGGGACTCACTGGATGACTTCAGTCGACGAGGACTCGGAATAATTAATAATTGAAGGATTCCGGAATTGATTTGCATAATCAGACCAGAGCCAATGCTAGCCCTGCAACATTCATTGGCACCTGGAGGAGTGACAGAGAGCAGATGGTGCAGAGCTACTTTTGGTGGAAGCAGAGAAGGAGGGCGCAAGTTAGTTTCTCTTCGCTTTAGTGGCGACAAATGTAGAGGGTTTTTTTTTTTTTTATCCCACTGGTAAATGTAAAAAGGGAAATGTGAAGTTGAATATTCTTGCATGGACAGACATCGTATTGCTTCTTTTAAGGGAGTCTTCAGACTTTAGTATGAAACACATTTTTGATTGTCATTTTATTTAGCCTAAAAAACCTTTTATTGGAATCCCCTTGGAGTCAAATAGTGAAATTTGTATTTGAAACCGGACAGCATAATGACTTCTCTTTGATTCTATTCTACTCCGTTTGCCGTGCGAGCTCTTCCTTGCCAGCGCTGCTTGTCAACATGCCCACATTAAAGACATACGCTCTGTAATGAAAAGCCAGCATCCTGTGAGGAGGTCTCTCTGAATCCACTCGCTCCAGTTTTCATGCTTCCTCCCGTTCGGTTGGCTCTGGTTCCGAGGGCTTTGTCAGGCTATTATTGCAAACCAATTTGCAGCGGTTGTCTCTATGGCTACTGCAGGTGCTGAGGTTTTTTCAAGGTGATCACATGAATTATGATTTATCTTTAATTACAGAGAATCATTTAGGAGGAAGATTACGGTGATAGTCGTCTTCAAAAGCCACTCACTGCCTGTCTACTAAATGGCCAGTAGACTTAAGTGGAACGCCATCCATATGAGGCTTTTTGGAGGATTGCTGTTAAGATTCATATAATTTCCGCTATCATTCAGTGGAGACTTTATAGGTGAAAGCACCTTTTCGTTGCGTGGGATATAGCTATATTTTCTAGAATACCCACAGCTATGGCATGTATACTGAAATGATTAACACAATTTACTATTTCCTTGAGAGGGCAGTGTTTCTCTATCCTAAACACTTTACTTAGAAACCTCAGACGGTGTTTGTCTTGTCGATATACAATATTAATATTAATAATAATATTAATAATAACTTATAAGCTATATATTTATTCAAACATACAATACATTGTATTCATTGCCTTTATATTAAGGGGGTAGTGTGTATTTAATGGCATTGAGCGGAACAGACTTGGCAGAAATAAAATATAATATTCATAAGTACGTTTTTGTTAGTCTATAATCCCATGAAAATAGCAATGGTTGTGCTATCATTAACTTAGAATGGGCCCTTTATTTCTACATAGGGAGTGGGTCCCGTTCATAGACTGTATATATATATGGACAAACCCTCCGTGACGTCACCCATAGACTTCTTAACAGCGGAGATGAAGCCTAAAATTGAGCTTCTGGGCGCCGCCATCTTGGACATGTCAGTCTGTGTTCTAAGCCCGCCTACCTCCGGCCAGACCAATCAAAGCCTCGAATCCGTGAAGGTCATGCCGTGATGACATATGACAGCTGCCAATCAAGTTGACCATGCCCTTAATTATTCATAAAATAAATCCTTCTCTGTGCATTAAAATAATGGATTCTAAAAAAATTCACCCCCCTCACAGTTGTCATGGACTCGAACACTACTGAAAGACACCAAAACCGTTTTTTGAACCAGGCTGTAAACATGTTTATTTTGGCTGTAAAGTTGGACATTTTAACATGGGTGTCTATGGGAGTTGACTCCCTTCTGCAGCCAGCCTCAAGCGGCCAGTCGAGGAACTGCAAGTTTTTGCACTTCTGCATGGGCTTCATTTTTCAGCATGGAATGTTGCCGCTTGGTCCCGTTCCCTGTAGTACGCCATGTTGAATGGCCATGTTTCTACAGTAGCCCAGAATGGACAAACTGCCGAAAAAAGCTCCGGAGAGAACGCGTCTTTTGGCGGGATGTGTTTTTTTGTGCTAAGACGTGTCGGAAGCAGGCAGTGCGGCGTGCGATCTCATGTCTACGACTCATTTGTGATTCTTCTTTAGTGGCTTCGTCGTGTTGGGGCGTTCTAATGAGCGACATACATGAAAGGCACCACACGTCCTGCAGAGTCAGAATCAGAGAGAGAGAGAGTTAAGCTTCTCAGACATCAGACATCATCATCCATGGCCAGCCAGACGGAGTGCCACGCATCCACACATACAGTACATGGTGGCGTTGTACTACAGAGAAGCTGTCAGGGCAGCTTAACCCCCTCTGGGACGCGCCTCGTACAGCCTCCTGAAGACCAGCTTCTGCCCCCAACAGATCCTATGTATTTAGAGGATTACATTATAATTGGAGTTCACACACTTTTAAATCCAAGTACAAACTAGTGGAGTGAACGTCACGTTTGTGAATAAGTGGGTGGGAATGGTTTCGGAGCCGCTGGTTTTTGAAGTTTCCCCGTTGAGAACTAAAAGGCTGTCAATCTTCCAAACTGTGAAGATACAACTATACACCATCATGTTATGAACGGCAACCAATGTTCACATACCGCCGTGCCAGTTAACATTGGCTTGTTATGTCGACTGCTATCGGGGTATCAATCCATCCAACAGTGATTTACAGAAGAATTATAGGTATGTGAATGTAGTTTACCAGATGCAAGAGGAGTACAGTGTGTAAACGTAAATAGGCTGTTGCCTCCACCATGTCCTACAACATCCGTGTCATCACAGTGTCCGTGGTGACTATGACAAAGATATTTGGTTGTATTACGTTGGTTGCAACCAGCCACCTCACCACTAGATGCTACTAAATTCTACACACCAGAGCTTCAAAACGGTTTCTCTCTCCCTGTTCCTCCCTTACATTCAACCCCTCTTTACAATTCTGTTTTTTTAAATATTCCACTGCTGAATCTCTCTCTCTCTCTCTCTCTCTCTCTCTCTCTCTCTCTCTCTCTCTCTCTCTCTCTCTCTCTCTCTCTCTCTCTCTCT
>JAXIVH010000014.1:9708933-9731433 GCA_036785325.1 Urophycis tenuis | reverse complement strand
GGCGCGTGTCGGGGCGCTACATGCTTGTTAAGTCGTGCAGATGAAGCGCAGACAGCCCTGAGCCAAAACACGGGCTCTGCCCCGTCATTTGGGCTGCTTCTTCTTCTCCGCCTTGTCTTCTTCCGCACTGTCTCGCTAGCTCATTACACTCTTGTCAGTTGGCATTATCTTTTTCAACTCGAGTGAAGTTGTTTCTTCAAAGGATCCCGCTAAACGCTTTTTTTTTTTTTCTCTCCGTTTTTTTAATTTCTAATTTTTTCATGACACGGCTTCAGTCCAAGTAGAATCTCAGCCCCGGTTCGTTGTGGAGAACCTTCTAGATGAGAACAATGGTTTCTTTCCGCTCGTCGCTTTTTTGCTGCTTCTTTAGATTGCACTTACACATATATAAAAAAAAAAAAAATTACTCATTTACTCATTTTTGTGATTCATGTTCATCTCACCCTTGTGATAAATGCACAAACATACCAGTTTTAAGCGCAAGGGTTAACGCTTTAAGTATTTACCATTCAGGATTCAACCGACCCCTTAGAGCGCTGCCTGAGATATGATGTCAGTGATCTTTGTCTCCCTTGCCCAACATGTTGTTGTTTCTGTGTGGACATCTGCAGGGCAGCAGGTGCTGAAGGTGGACAACCAGTTCAAGGTGATGTGCGTGGCGCTCCAGCCCAGCGACGAGCAGGTGTTTCTGTGCGGAGGCTACAGTCCAGTGGTCAAGGCCTGGGACGCTCGCGTATCCAAGGTGACGGTCTTCACCCCCTCCTGAGCGCTCCTCTACTGTACCGGGCAAGACCGGCTGTGATAGAGGCTGGAGATAGAGCTGAAGCTAACCCACACAATCATTAATATATTGGATTGGACCTACGAACAATGGCCCTTAAGTATTTGATTGTGTGTGTGTGTGTGTGTGTGTATGTGTGTGTGTGTGTGTGGGGGGGGGGGGTGTGTGTGTGTTAACCAATCTTTACTCGATCAATGATCATGCAAGATGATACATGTAGTTTATTATTTTAGTCAACTAAACCAAGGGGTCACAACCAGAACAATTCTGGTATTCGTTTCAGTGAAGTGAATCTCTGCCCGCTCAAAACCAATTTCACATTTATTTAAAAAAATGCATAATTTGAAGCTTACTCCTGTTGGAGCTGCCAAATCTATTCCCTTTGCTTTGTGTTTTAATCACATCGAACAGCTCACATTGAAATGTGTGCTTTCCTACACATTGGCTCTCTAGGGCATAGAGAGTTGAGGCTTCAGCAGGTTTGACTCCACCACTGATCGCAGAGGGAGCATCAACTGGTCTTGGCTAAATCGATGGAGACCAAAGACCATTAGCGAGAAGCCATGCCAGACAAACTCATAGCGTTTTATGGAAATGAGGCGCAGGCCGGTGGAGATAAAGTCAGGCTTTGGCGAGTTTGCCTTTAAGCTGACGCAGGTTCAGTGTCTGGGGTTGGGTTGAATGGAGCGGTTGAAGCATTGTGAAGGGGGGGGGGGGGGGGGTCTAGGTTTGGATTGAAGGGGGCAGCATGGGGGAACATGTATTCGATATCCTCTGCCAGGTTTGTCTATAATATTGGCTAACTGTCTTTACTCTCTGTTACTGCTACCGCAATTTTTTTTTTTGTTCCGAAAATGAACTAAGAAATATTAAATACATGTGATTATCAATTGCATGAATTTAATTATCAATTAAATAAATGTAATTACTTACCAATTAATATTGTGTTGATTGAGGAATCGGTTTCACCAAAACCAGGGCAGTTTGAAAATATGACGCGCAAGTCATATTGGAGAGCCGCTGGTCTCTGCTGTTCTGTCTTCACCACCTACACAGAACCACCCTTTGACCAAGTGACACGCCCTGCCCTTTCCCAGAACCCGGTCGCTCGCCGACCCTGCCGGTACATAACCGGGGGGACGCGGCGTGGACACGCTGCAGCGCTGTCATCTCTCCTGCACTTCAAACCAGGACATGACACGCTCTGTCCCCTTCCCCCCGCCTCCCAGCACACGGAGCTGAACGTAGTCCAATTTGGGCTGGAAAAGTACTGCGTGGAACAAGTGCTGTGCTTGTCTCCTGCAGCATGAAATATGCATGTGCCCACAGGGGGGCTCCTGCTTCTTGGTCTAGTCAGAAGGCGTAGGGTTGGGTCCTCGATGCGCTTGTGTTGTCGTGTTGTTGCAGGAGGTGCAATGGGCTTACGTTCATGATGCTTCAAATCTGCCTTTTCATCTTATGAGCTTTTTTCCTACTTGATTATATTACGGTAATTCCTTCTACAATGTATGGTAAACTAGAAATATATAAAGTATATATACAAAAATTCTGTTCAATAATACGTTTGAAAATCAGATTAATCAAATCGAATAAATGTGTCATTGTATATGACTTTGGTTCTTTTTTTTGGTTAGTTGTGGAAAATGAAAATAATATATTTCCCCCCCTTTCATATAAAACCCATTTCCCATTTTCTGTAATGTATTCTATGTGATTTTCTGTGTATCTGTCTGCTTTTCCCCCAACGTTGCTCAGGCGGTGAAGGTGTACAGCGCCAGCATTCAGCAAACCTTGGACATCTTGTTCCTGAAGGCCGGCGTTGAATTCATAACCAGCACGGACTCCGTCAGCCGGGACTCGGCCGAGCGCACGCTCATAGCCTGGGACTACCAGACCACGGCCAGGCTGTCCAACCAGATCTTCCACGTAAGCAGATGGCTCTGTGTGTCTCCGTCAGGCGCCCTGAGCCAGGGCCCGGGCCTCCAAACCCACTTCCAACGCGGCCCGGTTGCCAACAGTGATATTGCAACAGAGACGGAGCCAGGAAGCTCTGTTCCACGTAGACACCCAGTCGAACAACACACAACTTTGGAACATTTATCAAATCTGAATTCACCGTGATAGGATAATGTTTTATATAAAGGTATAGGCATATTATTTGATTCAAATCGATGCAGGTGTGTGGGGCTGGGGCATATGAATCCAGGGCCTGTTTTGCTTCACCCTATCCAATCTTTCTTATACATCTGTGGTCAAAGTTGCCTGTCTTTCTCTTTTGCTTCCTGGGTCCTGGTGTTGGTTTGGCACCCAGGAGAGGTACACCTGCCCAAGCCTGGCTCTTCACCCTACAGAGGACTGCTTCTTGGCCCAGACCAATGGGAACTACATGGCAGTCTTCTCCTCCCAGAGGCCCTATAGGATGAACAAGAGGAGGCGCTACGAAGGACACAAGGTCACCAGCATTTTGTGTGTGTGTGTGTGTGTGTGTGTGACAGAGTGCATGTGTGTTTGACTGTATGTGTATGTGCTGTTGAGTGTGTGTGCGTATGTGCTGGTGAGTGTGTGTGTGTGCTTGTGTGTATCTACGGGGGCATTGAATGGAAATATATATTGTGTATGTGGTTGGATGCTTTCGGGGCATGTGTGTGTGTATGCGTGCTCGTGCCGTGCTGTGGGCCTGTAACATGTGTGTGTATGTGTGAGCGTGCACGTACGGTGCTGGGGGCCTGCAATGTACACAGAGATACAAACAGACAAGAGATCACACATCCCCCGGCCGCTGTTTAAAATCAATCCCTCGGATCAAATAGGTTGTGGGAGCAGAGGCCAACAAGCCAAACCTGTGTGCATATTCTGTACAGCGTTGTATAGATTAATAGCCCAGGGTGCTTCCTCTACAACAAAATCACCAGCCCACCATCCCCCTCGTCTAACAGGCTAAGTTGAGTACAATACCGCAACTGAGAAAGCCAAACACGGTAGTGTAAATGAAGGGTGAATATGAATCCGGCTTTAAATTAGGGGTCAAAACGCACTACAGTGTCTTTTGTGTCCGGGTAACCATGTTATCCAAGCAGCTTAAATTCAGTGGTAAACCAAAAATGTATTTTTAAGCTCTATATGAAAGATTGGCCATATCAACGCTTTCAGTTCATCGTTCAGACTCCAACCACGTGATCGGTCGCCGGGTGAATTGTTCACAGTACGTAGATACACAGCCATCCCCCTGATGCTGACCTCTGACCCCCCCCCCCCCCAGGTGGAGGGCTACGCCGTGCAGTGCGAGCTCTCCGCCGACGGCACCATCCTGGCCACGGGGAGCTCCTCTGGCTCCGCCCACTTCTACGACTACCAGAGCGGCCGCACGCTGCACACGCTGCGCGCCCATGGCCAGCCCTGCCTGCGCGTGGCCCAGCACCCCGTCCTGCCCGCCACCGCCGCCACCTGCGACTGGAGCGGCGAGGTCAAGGTGTGGCACTGAGAGACGCCGCCGTCTCTCAGTGCCACACCTTGACCTTGCCGCTCAGGGGAGCCGTTCAGGGGAGCCGCTCAGGGGAGCCGCTCAGGGTAGCCGCTGAAGGGGAGCCGCTCAGGGGAGCCGCTCAGGGGAGCCGCTCAGGGTAGCGCCGCTCAGGGGAGCCGCTCAGGGGAGCCGCTCAGGGTAGCGCCGCTCAGGGGAGCCGCTCAGGGGAGCCGCTCAAGGGGAGCCGCTCAGGGGAGCCGCTCAAGGGGAGCCGCTCAGGGGGACGTTTGTTTGTTAGCAGCCTATTTTCATACATGAATAAAGACAGATTATTATTAAGTACAACAACCCGCTTCTGGCTTGTTTTTTCGTGAGTGTGGCGGGATCATTCAGCATGCCGGGTCGTGGAGAGTTGAGGGTTATTGAGGCATAGTCGCAGTTCTGGGTTCAAACCCTCCCCCAAAGCCCTTTGTCCTAATCGTAGACCGGAGCGTCTACCTGCCCCTCCGTGACATGCATCCCAAAATAACACACTGGAAGTTTCGTAAAGCGTCTGCCAAAATGATAACATTTGAAACATCTACTTTAACTGAATGTCACGGGTACTTGGAAATGACATGAAAGCCACTTACAGTATAATTTGAATCCACGCATGATTTTTCACGGCCGGTGGCTTCAGGCTAAGATTATAAGGACTATTATGTCATGACTTTATACTCTTTAAGTGTGCCACCTACAGTTTCTTTATCTTCTGCTTGCATTGTTTTGACACCCGAAAATCCTGGTGGGTTGGATTGCAGTGGGGGCACGCTTGGTTTTCAAGGATCAAAAGGAAGTTTTCTCCTAATTAACATTTCAAAGAGGAGCGTGTTAGTGTTGTTCTTATAAGTAGTGGGCAGAGGCCCCCATGCTGTCTCTTCCACTACACTGGCTGCCCTAACGCAGTCATCCATACGCACAGAGGTGCATTGGCCCTCTTTGCGCTTGTGCTTGTTTTTTGTTGCATTTTCACCAAAAAGGCGCAAGTACATGTGTCTCCTAGATAGGACTTTAGCGTACCGGGGATATGAATAATAGAAGTGACATGTTCTCTCCATTTCCAACATATCGCACGCACTGTAGTGTTTCTCAGGATGGGGGGGGGGGGGGGTGCATGATGCTCGCTTCAGATGGTAAAAACTTCACTGAACAAATGGCAATGGGTTAGGAGTACACATCACTTTTTCAAGTGAAAAGAAGACAAACATCCCATCCAAAATGTGACGCCTCATGCCTTGCACTTATCTTTATTAAGTAAAATCAACAATCAACATACAGCAAAGAATAGATATACTCATCATGCATATCAGACCCACAGGCTCGCTGACCGAGGACAGACACGCGGCCGGGCCCTGTTGCTTGCAGAACCATTTTGGAGGTAGAACAGAACAGAACCGAATGACTTCAGTCACTTCCTCGTCCTTGACCCAACGCAACATGAACAAAACAATATAAACGCAACGGAAAACGGATGATAGAAGACAAACTAACTGCAGCAATGTGGTCATATCAAAAACGTTATAACATTGAATGTATTGGCCTATTGCTTTATAGACCGCAAAATAAATGCTGCCTTCCACAACCATGGACCTCCATATCCATGTTTATCAATAGTCCATTTGTTGATGCACCATAGAACATGTTATATTACATGTTATATGTTGCCAATAATAAAGATTAGCACTTTTCTCGTCATACTATATTCTAATCTAAATAGTGGTTTTCAGACTAAAGTTTTGACTTCAAGCTTTGCTTAATCCCCTGCACATGAAAATATGAAATCGTATGGTTGAGTTAGAATGGCCACATCACTTTCATAACATTGAATAAGGAGATACAATTTGGTATAAAAACAGAAACAGACACTACTCGGCTCTGACTCCATGCTTATATATAAATATCAATAGCAGGATAAGTATTACGCTTGAAAAAGTTCCCAAACTAAAAAAAAAGTAAATAGTCAGAGAGCTGTATTATAACCTCACTATCTTGTTCTATGTCTTGTCGACGTCCCCAGAGCAACAAACGCCCGTCGCTGAAGCTAACTTAGAAACCAAGTTCAACTCATTCAACAAGATTTGCTTCTGGATTACAACATTGAAAAATGATGCAGACAGAGAACTGTTGTGCTGTGATGGACTGCTCGGGCCATCTTAAAGGCTCTCGTTTAAGTGTTCAGTAGCTCTGTGTTTCCGAAAGCCATCGCTGAAATAGTGTCTGGCCGTTAACGTTGGTGTCCCTGCTCTAAAACACCTTCTAAAATGCTGGTATCCTGTTCCCACTTCATCCAATCAGGAGAGAGACCTCCACAAAGAGGCGGGCCTCTCTCCTTGTTGATGGGCGGGACCAAGCGAAGCTACCGAGTCCCGCACTCCCAGGAGCAGCTTCCACAATGAAACAAGTGAGAAATGGCTATCCATCACTCCCAGCGCCTTTAATATGACTGCAGCTAATAGTAGTGGCCTCGTCCTCTTGGTATTGCACTGTAAACAGTAAACCCAGGGACCATGCAGACATACACCATGTTCTGTAGATCGTTTCCCCCTAATGATCCCATCCCTGCTGTATGTATGGAGGAACCATGGGGCTATAGGGCCAGCACTAACCACTCTGTTGACCACACTACTGGATGTGTGGAGAGCTGTAAATCCATGGTGGCCCCTCACGGTGAAAGTGGCAATTTGATCAAAAATTGAGTACGCATTTGGGGCGTCGCACCCCAGTAAAGATTGGACACACGTATGTACATTGACCTGCTACTGTGATCAATGTAAGTGCTGCTACTTTATTTTCCAATTCCCATATCCAATTTCTCCCGAGACCTAGTCAGAGCAATACCTCTGTACAGTGGCTAATATATAACACTGTTTTTTTTATTTTTTTTTTATTGTCCAGCACTTCAAGTCGAAGCAATGCAGCTTCATCATCCACTGTTGTGCTCTGGCAACAACAATAACAACAGCAGCAGCAATAACAACAACAACCACCACCACAAGGGCAGCTGCTCCAGTCTATCTCCAGATGGTCCAAACCAAAACACTAGCACAGCATTCCTCACAGGAGAGAGAGGACAGAAGGCCACCGAGAGAGAGAGAGAGAGAGAGAGAGAGATAGAGAGAGAGAGAGAGAGAGAGAGAGAGAGAGAGAGAGAGAGAGAGAAGAAGAGAGATGAGTGTTTTATTCATTCAGCACAAGACAGGGTTTGAGTCGGCTTGCTAGGCTCTTCATCACACTCTAGGAATGAATTATATAATTGATCCCAGTATTAAAAAGCAGTAAGGATTAGCATGCTGGCCCATCACTCTGACTCATGTCCAAGTAGTTTATGTTTTGGAGGTGTGAGTCACACCGTCTGAATGACCTTGTGCTGACACTGTTGTGAATACATTCCAGTATGGCCAGATTTTCTCAACCGTTGCCCAATTCAGTGTCTCGTAAAACAGATTTGTTTTGGTTTGGTTTCGGCCCGCCGGCTGCCTAGAACCGACGTTGTAGAGTTTAGTTTTTTATCAGGTTGGATATTTGGCTAGCGAGAAATCAAAACAAACTTAAGGAAATAAGTAGTGTACAGCTAAAGTAACACGCAGACACACAGACACACACACACACAGACACAGACACACACACACACACACACACACACACACAGACACACACACACACGTATGTACAGCATGTACACCAGACACCGAACAGAGAAACATTCCATTCACCAAACCATTAAGGCAGAAGTTTCCTGGTATAAAGTCAACTGTTATATCCTAGAATAAAGACATAGGTTTCATGCTCTGTACTGATTTTCATGTATAAAAAAAGGAAAATAGCTTAGTTCACCGTGTGTATCAGTCATTAAGGTATGAAAAAACATTACGGTCAATTAGCCAGATGATCTTGTTGGTGAATGGCCTTCAGTTTACTTTTAGATTGAAACACATTGAGTCCTTCTGTGCTGCTCCCATACCTGAAAATAAGAACCCAGCTTCCTTCTCAGTGGTGTGACATGTGTTCTATCTATGGCCTCTGTTTCTCTGATCAATACACTGCGCATATCTGATCCATAGGCACAAAATATCGATCACATGGTGAAGTGAATGCAAGAGGGAACGAGAACGCAGAGTTGATGTTAAACGGAATGTTGACCAGGATCAAAGTCGGACAAAACTTGGCCGCCATAATAATACCTGTTTAATTGGCGAATTACGGTAATAAAGACAATCGAATGAACTCTGCGAACATATGTACACACAAAGGGAATTAAACGTAAAATTGATTGTATTGAGAGTAAATGCAAAGTGTAGTGTGCAAACCCAAAATCAGCGTCAGATCAATAAAGTCTTCAATCCTCTTTAATGGAATCTCTCATTGTCAATTACGTATATCTATAAAAAAATATTAATATTATTTTGGATTATTCTCTGTGTTTATCTATGCTAATCAGCAAATACAAAATATACCTTCCCATTATGTTTATAGGGGTGTCCCTTGTAAAACAGTTTTTTTGAGAAATATACTTTCTCCAGTTTATTCATATATGCATTAGGCAGCATGCATTTAGTTTGAGGAAAAACTAGGGAATGGAAATGACTCTATAACAGCCTCCAGTCTGCAGGGTACGCTATGCATAATGGATGACCTCCCCTCTTCTCCAAACATAGTGGTAATTAGCTCTAGATGGTGAGGGGTGCAGCAATGGAACTTGCTTGCAATTACACATGGCCTTTATCTCTACTGTATATATCAGAGTAGTAATACAATAACTCTTGTTTGCTAGTTTAACTGACAAAACCTAGAGAAGGAAGGAAAAAAGATAGCATATTGTATTTGTGCATTTATAATTCCCATTGTGACTGTCCTTCCTACTGCACGGTGGTGAGTCTTACTTGTTTCTCGTGACACTGGCTGGAGTACAAATTAAAAATCATAGCATTACAAATTAACACATGTTGAACAGGCTGGTCTTTTTGATACCTTACACTATCATTACATAAATATCTCCATAGAAAAAATAACACTTCTGTTGTATCACACACACACACACGCACGCACGCACGCACTCACGCACACATGCACGCAAGCACACACACACACACACGCACAGACACACACACACACACGCACACGCACACATACACAGACACACACACACACACACACACACACACAGACTGAATTAAACGTGCCTTGGCTTGAGTAACATAGAAGGACTCCTTACCACACGCCATCCTCACAGCTACGTTTTCCCACAGGGAAACATACAATACAGTACACTACAGATCATAATCAATGTCATGCAGAAAATTAGGACCATTTTTTTTTTTTTGGTGGGGGGTCGTGGTGTGGGCCTTTCCCTCTGACTCAATTCAGTAACGTACCATACAGCTGTGCCTTGGTGAGACTGTCCTTCCTCGTCAGTCCCGTGCTACCAAACTTCTGGTACCTGGGAGAGGTTTTCTTTGGGAGCGCGGGGCCGATGCTGAGGGCCGAGCTGGAGCTGGGCCGCGGCCGGGAGCTGGGCCTGGGGCAGGGGAAGTGTTGCAGGCTGGACGCCTCCAGGGAGCTCAGGCGCAGGGACTCGGGCGAGCTGTCCGCACTCAGGTTGACGTAGTCGTTGTTTTTGCTGGCGGCCGCCGCCGCTGCCACCGCCGCTGCTCTCCCGCCGCCCTCCTTCTCTTTGGAGCTCCCCGAGAGGAAGAGGCTGCACTCCGAGTCCTGGCTGTCCTCCTTGGCCCTGTACAGCACGGAGCTCTTCTCCAGCATGCGGTGCTCGGAGCGCGGACGCTTGGGGCCGGCGGCCGGGCTGCGGCCGGAGGAAGGGGAGCCCGCGCCGAAGCACTGGTCCAGCACCAGGCTGTGGAAGACGTCGTCTCCTTCCGGGAAGCTGCTGTACAGCGGCCCGGCTTTGGTTTTGCCGGACGGGCCCACGGCGAAGTGGCGCTCGGAGAAGCTGTAGGGGGAGGCGCGCCCCGTCAGGTTGTGATAGGACGCCGAGAAGGTGTTCATGTCCTCCACGCTCAGCTGCCTCCAGCGGCTGCTCAGCTCGTCCTCCGAGACGTGAACGTTGGCCGCGCGTTCCAACCTGCCTCCGTCTCCGCCGCCGCCGCCGCCGCCGCGAGCGTGAGCCAACGCCAAGGCTGAGCCCATGCTGTGGGAAGAGGTCAAGCGGGGGCTGCTGGAGTGGTACGGCTCACTGAAGCAGGACGCCGTCCGCATGTAAGCCGGCGAGACGCCCTGCTGCGGGCTCCTGGGAGGTGCCATGTGCTGGATGCTTTGGGACTTGTGGAAGCTGGTGGAGTCTTTGTCGTAGGAGGACACGCCCTTCACGCGCTCATAGTCCACGCTGCCGCCGTCCCGCCAGTCCATGTAGAGCACCTGGTGGGACGAAGACAGGGTGCTGCTGGCCGTGCGCCCGCAGCCTCCTCCTCCACCTCCTCCTCCACCTCCTCCTCCTCCTCCTCCTCCTCCACCTCCTCCACCCCCGCCGACGACGGCGCCCTTGTCGTCGGAGGCGATGCTGAAGCTGGAGTAGGAGCTGGAGGCGGGCAGGGACCCCGTGCCGAACTCGTCGTGCGCGTGGAAGGGGGAGGCGGCCTCGCGGTGGGAGAAGCTGCCCGAGTGGAAGGCCTCCTCGTCCGGGTTGCTGTCCACCGAGTTCTGGGCGTGCAGCTGGAGCAAGCGGGCGCCGTTGAGGTCCACGCTCTGGCGCCGCTCGGCGTCCTGCCAGCGCTCGGGGCAGTAGAGCGCCGTGTCGCTGCAGTACAGGTCCGACGTCTTGTAGGCCATGCGCCGGTTCAGCTGCTCGGTGCTGCCCGTTCCGGACAGGAAGTCGGCGTCCTGGACCTGGGGGCTGGGGGAGCGCGTGGCCGGGCAGCTGCTGCCTGGCTCTGGCTTCTCCAGGAGCTTTGCGATGACGGAGGTGGGGACGGAGTCAGAGTAGGGAGAGTGACACATGCCGGCTGTCACTCCGCCACCACCACGGCTTAGTTTCTCCAAGTGGGAGCTGATGCGTTCTTGGAAGTCCAAGGGCAGCTGATGGGGGGGGGGGGGGGGGGGGACAGACAAAGAGGAGAAAAGAAGATAGTAATTTTATCGGAAGATGGAGATACCGTTTTTTTTTTTTTTTTTTATCTGAACAGATGGAAGAAGGGCTTTGTGTCGATCACAGAATACAGATTGAAATTGCCGGAGGTAGAACAACAATGGAGTTGCTGTGTTTGAATTTGTTCCCAGATTTTTGTCAGTAAAGCCCTTTGTTTGTATTGTGAACAATCCCTGAGACTTTCATTAGACCGTCAGCCATTTTACACCGCCGGCATCTGCATTGCTAGCAGGGCTGCTGATCTCAATCCGCTGTTGTCCGTCGTTTTTTTCAGCCCATGACCTCAAGGCTCTTTCAAAAGACACACATGAACCAATGTCATTATAAGCAAAAATATGTATTTCCCTTTTCTTCTGTCCTCATTTGCAATTTTGTGCCAGGTTTCAGGTTGATGAAGAGCAATTCCACACACAAGATGGCATATGCAAGGCTGTACCAAACAACAATAGAAGAAGCATTTCAACTGTCAGTTTATGCCATCTCTAGACAAGAATGTTTGAAAGAAAGCCCTGTCAATTACACACGTTATCTATGCTGTCTGTATAAAGCAGGAGACTGTCTGGAGGCAACATCATAATTCATTTTTTTTGTTTTTTTTCCACAAATTATTTAATCCATCATTTTTCCTTTTTTCCATGACCAGTAGGCCTATGCCCTCATTTGTCTAACAATTGTCTTCCTTGCAATTCCTTCCTTCTTCCTGACTCCTCACACATGTCTTCTTTATCTGTCTCACTACATGATTCCCACCTCTATACCACCATCAAATGCACATGCAGCCCACAGGGAGCAGCTTAGATTCAAATTAAACCAGTGCTCCCGGTCTCCAGCTGGGAATTGAAAGAAAAAGATAAAATACAGACTTGGCTAGTGTTATGAATTGGAGGCGCACCACGGCATAAAATAACCAGCATGTTTGAAGTCTGAGCTATTTTTAGCGCCTGCCGTCTCTCCCGGGGGGAACAGAATTGGAAAGTAGGTAAGGCTACAGGGGTAGCGTGCGGCTAACTGTATGTGCTCCTTATTAGCTTGCTCAGCACCTAACTGCTATCCAAAGTGAATCTTAATTAAAAGTTACACAGACTACCGCCGTTATCCATGTGAAACCAAACAGATACACACAGCTCCCTTTGTTCATTACTGGAACCAATGCTTGACTGAGTATGATGGATTTCCCCCATTTTTGTTATTGGTTTTTACACGGTTTGAGTCATACCTGCAGTTTGACTCCTTCTTTATACGTACGCTCATGAATTGCTTTCAAAAAGTCCCTTTTTACACACACACTCACACTCGCACACAAACACACACACACACACACACACACACACACACACACACACACACACACACACACACACACACTGCGCTGTGAGGTGTATGTGTTGTATGTATGTTATTGATTTGTGTCTTGGGAGGACGGACCACAGACATGTGGGATCCTCAGTTATAGGTTATTCAGTTATTTGCAGTGTTAAGGAAGCTTATTAAGACTTCCTTATGACATCTATTGTGTGTTGTGTGTTATTGATATAGGACTTGTGAGATCTATATGTTGTATGTTGTTGATATAAGACATGTGAAGACCTACCTCAGACATCTTGTGGGGTTCCTGTGTTGTATGTTCATATAGGACTTGTGAGGACCTACCTCAGACATCTTGTGAGATCTATATGTTGTATGTTGTTGACTTAATATATGTGAGGACCTACCTCAGACATCTGGTGGGGTTCCTGTGTTGTATGTTCATATAGGACTTGTGAGGACCTACCTCAGACATCTTGTGGGGTTTATGTGTTGTATGTTCATATAGGACTTGTGAGGACCTACCTCAGACATCTTGTGGGGTTCCTGTGTTGTATGTTCATATAAGACTTGTGAGGACCTACCTCAGACATCTTGTGGGGTTCCTGTGTTGTATGTTCATATAAGACTTGTGAGGACCTACCTCAGACATCTTGTGGGGTTCCTGTGTTGTATGTTCATATAAGACTTCTGAGGACCTACCTCAGACATCTTGTGAGCTCTGTGGTGGGACTTGGAGCACTGCAGCAGCTGGGCAGCCAGGTTGCAGTCCTTTCTGTACAAGTCCTGGGAAAGGGAAAACAATTTTACATGTAGGTTTTGATCTGTTTAGATATAGACTTTTGGAAAGGCGGCAGATGAAATTGCAAACAAATTGCTTGCTTTATCGGCATTCTTTGCACACACATCTATTGAATTATTAATGATTATATAACCATCTCACTCATGTCTTTCATGTCTCTGTTGCTGCAGGATCAGAATTTTGCCGGATAATTCAAGCTGTGGTTGAACTAGCTTTTTTGTTAATATCAGAATATTGTTTAATGATGTAATACTACATGATGCAACGCTGCTCAATCTTCCTTGGTCTTGTGGCCATTCTGAGTGTGCAGAGCGGACCAGGATCAGGACAGATGGTCCTTGAAACAGCCCACCTTCATTAGCCTGAGTAAAGAGACCATGAGCACTGTGCGTGTGACTTGTTAGACTCAGAGAGCCACTCTTGGTGTGGAGCTACTTGAGGATTGATAAGGCCTCAGCGTGGACTTAATGGCTATAATCAAAAACTTAAAATCACGCCTGAACAAAAAAACATTCAGAACAATTTGATTAAAATGTTTTCCATGTGTTTCAAACAGCATGAGTACTACCCCTTTCTTTCTTTCTTTCTTGCTTTCTTTCTTTCTTTCTTTCTTTCTTTCTTTCTTTCTTTCTTTCTTTCTTTCTTTCTTTCTTTCTTTTTCTTTCTTTCTTTTTTCTTTCTTTCTTCCTTTCTTTTCTGTACTTACGGCTCTTGGCGGAATATTAATAATAATAGGATTCGTGGTCATTATTAAAAATTAATCCAGTGTACGCGTGTGAGCTATTTTAATCCTCTATTTCCAGTGCGAGGTGTTTTAACCCCTCGTCTATTTCATCCGATGACGTCACGGCTCCCTGCTGGGTGAACTACGTTCCCCGTCCGCGGGGGTCCGCTTCGGTCCGCGTGACGTCAAATGTCGCCGTCCGGCCGCGTCCAGCGGGGGTCCGCGCCGCGGGGCCGTGGGCCAGACCCGTTCAGGTCCGCGGGAAAACAAGTCCCAGCCTTGAGGCTCCCACACAGAATGAACTTGGACCTCAATCCCTCTGATTCTATCTGGAGGGTTTTTTTTTCTCCACATACCCTTTGGCTCAGAAGTGTTTGAGTGTCTAAATACACAGAGAGCCCCTCACTGGCCTCCAGCTTCACTAAATCACTCGATGGGAAGTGAAAGCACCCGATTGCTGCACTCCCCCCCGTAACCTTAGGTCTGTTCCACCACCTCCTCTCAGCCCCCCCCCCCCCTGTCAGCCCTGGGAATGCCTCTTGATGAAACGGTCAATCTGTGATCTATAACCGTGGAGGTGAGTGAGTTCAATGTAATTCCTCTATCTCATTTGACACCGTGAGGGTTAGAGAGGATATCAATAATACAGTTAAAAGCAGCCAGGAGGCGGGACAGAGAGGGTCTCCTGATTGCACTGCACTGGTTAAATCCCAGAGCACTAGCCATGCACCACAACATGATTTACACAACAGTTCAAACTTCAAGAACACTCACGCTAATCTGCAAATTAGTCTGTGATTTTGATCAGTGTTTATTTCAGCAATTTTTTGCCTTACACCGATAAGGTAAGATAATATCAGAAACGACGTACTTAATTAATCCCAGATGGGGAACGACAGTGTCACAGCTGTGAATGCAGGATAACAAACCAGACAAAGATCTCACTAAAAGTGTCCGTCACCGCGGCTGTACGCACAGCACTCCAGCAACGGAACCACACCTCGGGACACGGAACCACGCCTCGGGACGGAGAACCACACCTCAGGATGCAGAACCACGCCTCGGGACGGAGAACCACACCTCGTGATGCAGAACCACACCTCGGGACGGGTAACTTAACCTCGGGACGCAGAACCACACCTCGGGACGGGGAACCACACCTCGGGACGCAGAACCACACCTTGGGATGGGGAACCACACCTTGGGATAGGGAACCACACCTCGGGACGGGGAACCACACCTCAGGATGCAGAACCACACCTCGGGATGGGGAACCACACCTCAGGATGCAGAACCACACCTCAGGACACAGAACCACACCTCCGGACACAGAACCACACCTTGGGACGCAGAACCACACGAGGAACCACACCTCGGGATGCAGAACCACACAAGGAACAACACCTCGGGACACAGAACCACACACGCACACAGCGGGAGCAGCGGACGGACCCACGGAGGCCGTTCTCCGCCACAGAGCAGAGCTCCTCCCTGGGGGCGGCTGCACGCGTGACTCACGTTGTCCTCTCTGAGCTTGTCCACGGTGATCTTGGCCTCCATGAGGTGGTTGTTCAGGACGATGATCTCCCGGCTCAGCGCCCGCTTCTCCTCCTCGTGGTGCTGGGTCTTCACACGCAGGCCAAGCACCGGAAATGAACAGCAAATCAATCGGACAGCGAGTATTGGAACACAACAGCCGTACAATAAGGACAGGAGGGTGGGAGCCGATAGGAGGGGAGGTGGAGGGGAGGTGGAGGGGAGGTGGAGGGGAGGTAGAGGGGAGGTGGAGGGGAGGTGGAGGGGAGGTGGAGGGGAGGTAGAGGGGAGGTAGAGGGGAGGTGGAGGGGAGGATGGGGGGGAGGTAGAGGGGAGGTAGAGGGGAGGTGGAGGGGAGGTGGAGGGGAGGTAGAGGGGAGGTGGAGGGGAGGTGGAGGGGAGGTGGAGGGGAGGTAGAGGGGAGGTGGAGGGGAGGTAGAGGGGAGGTAGAGGGGAGGTGGAGGGGAGGATGGGGGGGGGGGAGATGAAACGGGTTGTGATAAAGGACCAACTGATGAGAAACAGGTGGGGAGGAGTCAGGGGCAGGGGGCAGGGGCGGAGGGGGAGGGCTGATGGAGAGGAGGTGGCGGGGAGGAGAGGAAGGGCGTATTAAGTCACTATCAGTGTGAGGCATCGCCAGCAGCAGGCCTTAATTAAAAGAAGATTACACTTGCCAGAGCTCATATCAAATCAATTACTCTTGAAGAGGGCAGGGGAAAAGGAAACCGCGGCAACGTGTGTGCTTGTGTGGCTGAGAAAGACAGATGAGCACAATCATTTTGTTTACAGTGATCACGGAAAGAAAAACAATCTGAAACTGTGTGTTCGCCGTACCAGCCCTGGTTCTCTGCATTCTGTAGGCTGTGTGTGTGTGTGTGTGTGTGTGTGTGTGTGTGTGTGTGTGTGTGTGTGTGTGCGTGCGTGTGTGTGTGTGCATGTGTGTGTGCACGTGTGTGAGTGTATGTTTGTCTATTGTCCAGAGAATCACACATTAGTACGACCCACTCAAAAGTCCTCGTCAGCGTTTCCCCCGCCCTACACTGTGCCTGCCGAGGAGGGCACAGCATTGTCCCCTCTTTATGCTCTAATCTCTAAATGGCTGTGATTATTTTTGAAACGCGGGGAGCGGCGAGGGCCAGTCTAATAGGTGGCAATTAATGTCAGCCCCAGCAATGTGCCTTTCGTCTCTCCTCATCCTGTTAGGCTCTCATTAGCCGGCTGTGGAGGCTCGCACCTCGCTGGCACCCGTCCCTCCGCAGCGTTCCCTCTGCCGCAGCGCTCCATTCATTATGGCCTCAACGTGTTCGCCCCTGCTGAACGGTGTTACAGCAACGTTGCGAGACGCGCACCCACTCAGCGCGGTTGTTGATTCACGTGTAAGCGAGTTCGAGCGTGCTCAGAAGGTGATTGGTTGTAATGAGGACATTGCGTTTCACAGGAATACAAGTGAAGTATAAATAGTGTGAGGCAACAGGAGAGGCGCGTGTGTATGTACACTGTAATGATTACGCTTATAGAATTCCCCCATGATCATGAAATAATTTCGCAAGACCTTCGACGCTACAAAATAGATTCAGTACTTAGTCAGTTTAATTGGAATATCCATCGTCAATCAATGAACAAGGAATTTCCTTCAGCGACTGCTTGACTAGACGCTGAGAAGCAAAGACGCAAACTGAAAAGGTGTTCTTCATGATGAGGACCACTGCATGTTGGCTCTGCTGTTCAGCGGGAGCAGGCGACATGGTTCACTGCTGAACTGCAGAGCCCTTGAAGAGCTGACCGTCCAGCAGATCATGTCGGCCAGCGTTACGACTGGTCGTCAGGTCAGGATGAAGAACATTTGGCCGTCCCGAGGTGCATGTGTGTCACAGCGCCTGTGTGTGCATCAGGTTTACGTGGCGTTTTATCTTTGTTATCCTGAGCATTTGGTTCACTTCCAGAAAGAGGCAGAACGAAAAACACTCGGATGTGAACAATCTCTTCAGGCATTTCATGCCCTTTAATCCTAAGTAGGTCTGAATCCTGCCTGTCTTAGAGTTTGATAAAATGGCAATATCTTGGTATATTCTCTCTGTATCTTACGTAAGGTTTGCTTCACTTTCACCACGGGTGTCTAATAAGCATCTCAATCTCGGCTCACAGCTCCCACGGTTCAGTAGTGCTTCATTATCTTAGTTTATATTATATTATTCTATTTGCTGGGAAAAAGAATGAAAGGTCTGATTTTCCCCGGCACACTTGAAGACACAGCGGCTTCTTTAGAAGTTTAGTCTCCTGCAGGGGAGTTTTTCTTTTGCTGAAGTCTTATATCTAAGACATTTTATATCTAATAGGGTACCACTCATTCAACTATTTTAGGCAAAAATAATAATTAGCTTTTAATCAATTAGATTTGTATAGTTGCCCAGCAACTTGGTTTGGTTGATTGCTCTAATTATGGTTTGAACGTCTTTTATTAGTCTCTCCATATAGGCATTTACCAACTTTCTGAATAACTAACAGGTTCTTAGCGACCACGGTTCCCAACACTTTGTTTTGGCCGACATCATACCCACATCATACCCTCGCAAACACTTCAAAGTAGCTGGTGTGAGACTTTACACCTGACCAACCTTCAACAATAAAAAAAAATGTTGAGAGAAATCTCACACGGAGGTAGGCCTACATGATTAGTTGCCAAATTGATCGGACTCATATCCCGCGGGTTAAAGGCTCAGACGCAGACCTCGACTCGACAGCGCACCACGATGCGGTGACGTGTTTCTGCGAGTGGGAGAGAGCTTACGGCGCATAGATTGCGCCGCCGTGACCGGAGCATGACTCATATGCTGATCCTCGACCGTCTCTTGACGGTGCGAGAGGTGACGTCAGCACAGCCGTTATCAGACGCTGTCACGACACCAAGAGAAGCGGCGAAAAAGAAAACATCTGTACGCAAAAGGTTTTTTTTTAATCTTCTGTCCATCTTAAGAACGAACGATTCGGTGGCGGAATAATAACGCATCGTCTCGGTTTCGTCACACAACTCACTAGGCAGTTGCCTGTAGCACCCCTCTATAGCACCCTCCGTCTAATGTGTTATTTATAGATATACACTAATTGGAGTTTTCGGGATAATTTATGTTCAGTTAGCATGTCTCGTTGTTTTTGTTACTGCTCGCATTATGACAAGCGTCTCGTCCATTAGAGTAGGCCTATGTGGTAGCTTGCATTTTGTGCGAGGGGTGAGATATTGAATAGAAAATGTAGCAAATGTTTTAGTTTAAATGCCTTTTTGTTGAGTGTTTTCATGTCTTCAATTAGTTTTCAACGTAATGCATTTATCAGTGGATTCATGTAATAATTTGAAAGGACGACAAATGTGATGAATTATTTTATAACCATTTGCATCATTGCGTGTTTGTGCGCAAATAAGATTGCGCAGGGAAGAGTGGTCTTAAATACACCTTAACATGGTTAATAAACCAACACTTCCATAAAGATGTTGTTCATCTAACTGCATTTTTTCCTCTTGTTATTACTTACTATCATATTCTCTGATTAGGTAGGTGTGAGATGCAAATCAATTAGCACTTAAATGCTCTTGATCAAATGATGTTGTGGGCAAACTGAAAACACCACAGTATGCTCATCAGTTATGTTAATTACAGAATCTTAGATTTGACAAGCTGTGCTTTGTAAGTCTACAACATCCATAACATCAATGTAAATGTTAGGTTGAGGTGACTTTAATCTAATTAAAAGTGCCACCGTCTTGTATAAGAAAAAATACATGCATAAATATACATTTGCATTTTATTTATCCAACAGTTGCCTCCGTGTAGCATTTGTGAGAAATGCTCACAGGAGTGCAGTTTACCTCAGGTTTTAATTTCAGGACCATGGACAGCGACGTTTATTTTGGGCCCGAGGCTTTATAGTTGTATGCAATGTGTTCTTGCACACCACTTGTAATTCAAAGCTTTTTGGTCTATGCGGTCGGCCTATAAATATAGACTCCTGACTAAAAATAAAAGTAATGAAGGCATCATTTGTTTGATCCAAACATTCCAAACAGGACCATGCTGAGGCGTGTTGTCCCTGTGTCTATGAAGTATAACTTCTGTTGAACTCCTAATGTGACTGTAATGTTCTGATGTGTGACAGTCGGCTCGTCCCTGTCATTCCACTCACCTTGCCAGTTACAACTTGCATGCTTAAAGACACGTGTGTTTGAGTGGTGGGCTCCTTTGTCCTGGGGCCTGCCTGCTCTGTCACCTACAATAGAAGTCCATTTAAAAATTCCACTGCATGAGGACATCACAGACAATGGAAATGGGTTTCCTTGGAGGCCTCTGCCACCCGAATTCTATACTGTACACTAGATACTACGCTATAGTGTCCCTTTAGACAGAGGATTCCTTTGAAAAAGACAACCATTCATTCGTCAACATTTTTACATGATGTGTGTGTGTGTGTGTGTGTGTGTGTGTGTGCATGTGTGTGAATGTGTGTGTGTGTGTGTGTTTGAGTGTGTGTGTGTGTGTGTGTGAGTGCATGTGTGTGTATGTGTGTGTATGTGTGTGTGTGTGTGTGTGTGTGTGTGTGTGTGTGTGTGTGTGTGTGTGTGTGTGTGTGTGTGTGTGTGTGTGTGTGTGCGTATGTGCCTGCGTGCATGCATCCGTGGTGTGAGACTAAGTGGCGTATGCTGCTATAAGGGAGTGTGCGCAGTCTTTTTAGATAAACTTTCAAATTATTAAATTGATCAAATCAAAATTTTTGTGTGCTCATATCGAGATAAAAAAAAAAATCCTCCATGGAAAGCCAGAAAGGCCGCCTGCTGCTCGCCTTGATCATCTTTTCACACATCGTCTCCGTCATTTCACAGTCATCGCACAGCAGCAGCGGGGCCCACAGGCGACAAGCCCTCAGACATCAACATTTAATGAGATTCTGATCCAGTTCAATCCAGATCAATCGGGTCGCTCCCTCCTGATATACATCGCTCCCTGGCCTTACCCATAGCTCATATTGGCCAGGGGGGCCGGGCGGGCCCTCATAGAATCCAAAAAGGAGAACATGAGGGGTTTGTAATCAGTTGGTGGTGGTGGGGGGGGGGGGGGGGGGGGGCGGGGGCGGCGGCCTCCCCGTAATAGTTTTCTAACGAGGTGGCGTGGCAGGTGAAACCAATCACTTTGGACATCGATTGTGCTGGCTGTCTTTGATCATGTAATTGCTTGGAAAGAGAGGGAGGTGAGGGCTGCCCAGTGGCGCGACAGGCATGTTGGAATTGATCGGGCGTGATTTTGTTTGATTCCCGACGGGGGGAGGTGGAAGAGAGAGAGAGAGAGAGAGAGAGAGAGAGAGAGAGAGAGAGAGAGAGAGAAAAAAAGAGAGAGAGAGAGAGAGAGAGAGAGAGAGAGAGAGAGAGAGAGAGAGAGAGAGAAAGGGGGAGAGAGAGAGAGAGCGAGGGCTGTGTGATGTGGAGGGTTAGAGGCTGAGCGAAAGCGTGCGGACGAGAATGAGAAACGGGAGATGAAAGGGTGAGAGTGAACGTGACAGCCCCGTTCCCCACATCCCTGTGTGTGTTGACAGCCGTTTGTTAATGAGTGTGTTTTTTTAGAGGAGTACGTCTCGTCGTGTGTTGATCAACATTTTGGCTCTCAAATTGGTTTCTCGTGTTCCACACTCCCAACTGTTGAGACCGCAATTACCTCGTCTTTCTCCAGTCATGCGTCTCTGCAGGAACGCAACCACTTATCAGGACGCTCTTTGATTAGAGAGAGAGAGAGAGTGTGTGTGTGTGTGTGTGTGTGTGTGTGTGTGTGTGTGTCTCTGCTAACGAGCATGTAGTACTTTTTTTACTTTACTTTGTTCTCCATCAAATCATTAAATATCATAAACATATAGAGTGATACATAATTGTGTAAATCAGCTATTTGTTTGTTTCTGGACGTATTGGAGAGAGCTCCAAGTGAGAGCACGAAATAACAGATTTCGAAGCAGAGCTACGGCTATCTACCAAACATTAAAGAAATAGAAAAATATACATGAAAAACATGTTTATAAATAGAATCACTTCCAGCCATTTCAAGTGTTTGTGTGTGTTTATCCCTACGCACGCTTGCATGTGCGCCGTTGTGCTCATTCATGTGTGTTCAAAGAGCCCAGCACCCTCATCCATATTTATAGAGCACCCTAGTGAGCCCCCCCCCCCCCCTCCCACCCCACCCCCACCCACAGCCCAAAGCCCACAGCCCACAGCCCACAGCCCACAGCCCACTTTCAGACACAACAAGGCCAGGGCACTCCCTTCCTGCTGATGGCCAGCTACCAGTGTGAACGCCATCCCAGTGAGATAACACTGCTCCTCTCCTCAGGAAGAAGGCAGAGTGGGGAGACTACGGATGTGGTGGTGGTGGGGTGCGTGACTGAGGGGGGGGGGGGGGGGGGGGTACAGGAAGTCAGAAGAGCGAGGGGTGGTGCTGAGGGTCGGGGGGGCGGCGGCCCCAGTGCTGTTGTGTGACGGCAGCGGCGTGGTGATGCAACGCCGTGAAACTGGAGTTAGCCATAGGAACCCACATGAAAAAAAGACTAGAAAGGAACTGACGAAAGTTGGCAGCGTGTGAATTAATTTGACATGAAAGCTATGAGAACTCGTTAATCGTCTCAGCAGTGCCCCCCCCCCCCCACTAATGTATGAGGTAACTGCCCCCACCCCAAAAAAAAAAAAAAAAAACTGCTATTCTTAGCATTATTATATTTGGTATAA
>JAXIVH010000014.1:9701433-9703933 GCA_036785325.1 Urophycis tenuis | reverse complement strand
CAACTAATGACTGAGCGAGACAACCTGTTTATTGTGGCATCAGGAGCAGGAGATACTTGGGATTGCATGGCGTTGCGCCAGAGTCCCGTGCGCGCACGAGAGAGAACAGCGCTCAGGGCTTTTGTGGTGCGTAATGCCAGTTTAATTAGGTCTGAGCGCGGAGCCATTGATTTTCCTGGATGCTTTGTTGGCATCCAAATATGTAAGAAATGAGACTGAGAAATGAGCCTCAAAAGACCTGCCACGCAGAAACTCCACATGAATGCAAAGCGGCGCAAGACGCCGTTTAGAAGCTTCGCGTTTTTTGAAAAAAAAAAAAAATATATAATATATATATATATATATATATAATATATAAACGTGGAAGCAACTGGCGCCGGGATGTCCCTGGATGTCGGCGATGACTGACATTCTGATCTCACCGGCGGTACGGGATGACATGGAAGCCCCGCCCCCCCCCCCCCCAATGGAGAGACACAGACCGACGGCGTTCGGTGGCGACGGTGACGGCGGCGGACTTCCGGTCTTCCACTCACCTTCTCTTCTGGTGTTTGCATCCATTTCTCTGGCTTTTCAGGGCGGTTTTACCAATGTATATCTTTTTCAATATTTTTGCCTGGCGCTCGTCTGCGTGTCACAGCCGCCGTTGCCTTGGCCGCCGCCCGCCGCCACCTCCGGGGGGAGAGCGCGTCGTTCCGGCCAAGTCTGAACTCTAGTGGCCAACAAACACTGCAAGACGGACGGCTCTAAGGCGCGCCTGGGGAGGCTGCCGGGCGCTGGGCTATCTGTGGAGACCCTGGCAGGAGAGAGCAGGGAGAAACACACACAGCTTTCAAGTCCTCGGGTTTGGAAAGTGCCACATTTTCGCTGGCCGGGCCGTCAAATCGCTCGCTTCCGTCGCACCGCATCGATCGGAGTCAATTTGGTCCAAAAACAAACGAAAAAAAGAAACGACGATCAATTGACTGTTTCAGTGTCCCGTCGTTCCACGACTGAGCGGACTCTCCGGGATAATACCAGCTCGGTAGCGAGCCCAGAGCCTGGAATAGTAACTGTCTCTGCTGCGAGAAAGTGAACACAACACCAAGCGCACCAATTAGCAGTTGTGGTATTAATAGTCGCTTCAATAGATGTTCCCTCAGAACCACGCCGAGAATGGAGGCTATGGAGAGACCGCCATCGTCAGCTCCACCGGACCCCAAACCAGGGCCTCCATGGAGCCCAGCACTGGGACCAGGGGCCGAGAGAGAGACAGAGAGAGAGAGAAGAGAGAGAGAGAGAGAGAGAGAGAGAGAGAGAGAGAGAGAGAGAGATGAGAGAGAGAGAGAGAGAGAGAGAGAGAGAGGCAGTAAGTTCAACACCAAAGTGTGAACGAGGGTTACCGCATGCGTCTGTAATGGCACCACTACCGTTTCCACATCTCTCTCTCTCAACACGGGCGGGATGGGAAACAATGGAGTCGACGACCATAGCAACATTGCTAATGTGGTTGCTATGGGTTGTTTTCTTATCTGCCAGTCACAGAGGGGAGCAAAGAGAATGTCGGGGGGGGGGGGGCTGCTGAATTGCCGGGGATGTGGTTGCCCTTAACACACACATACATGCACACACACACACACAGTAATACACACACACTTAAAGGAATGCACGCACAAACACACACACACACACACACACACACACACACACACGCACACACACACAGTTATACACACACACACATGCACAGGAATACACGCACACACACACACACACACACACAACACACACACACACACACACACACACACAGTTACACAGTGTCTGCATCCAATTTGGGACCAAGGGAGGATAAACAGCAGGTCCTGGTTCTTCAGGTAGTCTCAAGTAAACAGTACACAGAAGGAGCAAGCAATGCACTGATGGAACTGTATGACTCACAAACGGGAACATTAAAATGCTCAGCGGCCATCATAAAAATGTTTGTGTAGAAGAATTATGTAATGACAACAAAATAAGCGTATCTCCACCCGCGGACCCTACATCAAGCCTTTCTGCTCACGGCCCTCGCTCCAAAGGGGGTGGAGGATGTGAATGCAACACCTTGGTACCCTGCACTAGATCTTCCTCCAGCATACAATGAGCCTGCATTATATACTCTCTCTCTCTCTCTCTCTCTCTCTCTCTCTCTCTCTCTCTCTCTCTCTCTCTCTCTCTCTCTCTCTCTACTCTCTCTTCTCTCTCTCTCTCTCTCTCTCTCTCTCTCTCTCTCTCTCTACTCTCTCTCACACCAACACGTGGCCTGCGTGAAGCACATGTTTGTTGTATAATCCCAGACAGGTGGAATAATGAGCGTGGCTCCAGCCGTAGTAAAGGTCGGCCCTGGGTAATATCCATCTTTGATCCTGCGAAGGCACTCAGGCGTCAGTGGGAGGGGGAAGGAGTGGGTGTGGGGGAGGAAGACGCCGTGTGGGAGACATACAACGTGCGTTGACCAAATGAGGAACATGAAATTTTAATG
>JAXIVH010000014.1:9672495-9701233 GCA_036785325.1 Urophycis tenuis | reverse complement strand
TTCTATATCAAGCTTTTGAATAATTGGCAATCTGCGTTCACTCAAATGAATCATTTGTTGTACGTGTTGAGCTATACTACAACTGTTGTGTTTGTTACCATCTACTGTCTGTCTATTTGTTTTCACATTGGATAAGTATCAAGTACCCAAGACAGGAGTGTTGGAGAGCCTGCTGTTCAGATAACTGCAATAATAAGCCCAGCATGCCCAACAGTTTCAGTTTCACTGTAGGAGGAGAGCAATCCATCGTACTACCTCCATAGACCTCTAACGAAACACCACTCTGCTGCCTCCGCTACCACTTACCTCTCAATGGTACCATTCACACTCACATTCTGTTCTCTTCCTGTTATAATGAGCACATAAACAAAATGGCCGACCATCAAAACTGGTCCTATTATGGTGGGTTTTTTTAATCTTGTTTGGGTGCATGGAAAGGAAAGAAGAGAATGTAGGAAGGTAAAGAAGAGAATGACATATACAACGAGAGAGACAGAGATAGAGAGAGGGACAGACAGAGAGTGTGTGTGTGTGTGAGAGAGAGAGAGAGAGAGAGAGAGAGAGAGAGAGAGAGAGGGGGGGGGGGGGGGAGAGAGAAGGAGAGGGAGCGAGAGAGGAGAGGGAGGAGAGGGAGAGGGAGGGTTGGGTGGGAGAGGGGGAGGGAGGAGGTGCTGGATATATACTGTTCTCTAAATGCCAGCGCAACAGACACTTGGGCCTACAGGAAATGTCAGCAAAGTCTGACGGTAAGGAGTTTGACAGCCATAGCTGGCAAGATTTTCGATTTCCATATCAAGGGAAAGCAACCCCTTCACATCAGCCCCTTCAGTCCACATCGTTTTCCTTTCGGGGAGAGAAAGCCAGAGACTCGGGAAAAAAAGTGGAGAATGACCGTAGCCTACAGCCTAATTAAACAACCGCAGTACATTGCGAGCTCTGGATAGGAGGATTAGCCTACTGAAGGTATTAACATAATTATAAGTAATGAAACGACTGCACACACGACTGCACATACTGCTATACAAAATACAAAATTGTGTATGCAAACAAAACAAAACAAACTTGCGCACTCCTGTATACATACACAATCGCTCTTCAGGCGTTTCTTATACGCAATGAAGCGAGACTTCATACGATTTTGCATATGCACCGGCGCCCTCTTGTGGCAATATACAATATCACTTCGTTAATGACTGAGCTCTTGAATACGCCTCAACCAAACTCAGCTGCTCAGCTCCCTATTGCCATTGACATCATTACTAGGAAAAGCGGTGGCATCATCATCATTTCTGTTTAACTTATTCTTCGGCACAACTGCTGTGGAGTGTGTCTGCCTTTCATACACAAGTGGATTTCGTATGCATTGCCCACGAAAGTGTGTGTGTGTGTGTGTGTGTGTGTGTGTGTGTGTGTGTGTGTGTGTGTGTGTGTGTGTGTGTGTGTGTGTGTGTGTGTGTGCGCGCATGCCTGTGCATGTATGTACGTAAATGACTTTGTAAACAAGGATGTGTGAGCGAATGAGCCGTTATCTCTAGGCTTAAAAACAGCCTTTAAGTTCTGCGCAAATACACACATATATTAAGTCCCTCTTAATGAGATCTATCACACACTCTGTTTCTGTGTAATCAAACTCACCCACTGACCCACGCAGCTGAGGGGAAAACATGGGGGAGTTGCGATTGAGTCACAATCCTGTGTGCTGTTGACAGACTGTTGTCCCACTCTCTCTCTCTCTCTTCCTCACGCGTGGCGATGCAGATGTCAAGTTGGGTTGTTCCATTCAAGGCTACACGGTGATTACTTTACAATGCAAGGTCATGGCGGATATACAATAGACATTGTTTCTGTGTGTGCACAGGTAACTACATGCCGTCACTGGCAACATGGCAGCAACTGTCTTCCACAGTACTGGATTTCTGCAACAACCATTGGGGCTGTCATGAAAATATAGCAATGTTGTTCAAAGCAATTTAATGTGTTGTGGATCACTTTGTCAACTAAAATAAATCATGGAAGTAATATTGTATCTGTTTCAATTTATGTTGTTATTTCATATTTCTATACAGCCTGACAAGTGATTTTTTTTAGGAAAGATAAGCAGTTTTAGCAGTTCGGCTTCAAATTTATATTAATGTGTGACATCGTGGCTTGTGAAGCCTAGATCTGATATGCGTGAAGCAGGTGTGTTGTTCCACACAGCACAAGAACAGCGTGAATGCGAGCTAGAGAGCGAGAGGGAGATAAAGACAGCAAGCTTTGGTTTGTATGGCTTATCTGTTTGCTCAGAAAACCAAACAAACCGGGGGTATCATCGAAAATCATTGTTGCCATGACTACGCCACGGCTGTGCGGTGCATATGTATGATCCCACCATGGAGAGGACGCTGAGGGCCCAATTATCTCCTGTGAACTAAAGTAGAGAATGACATGCGTCTGAGTGCACCGCATCTGGACACGGCTCCAGGGGAGGGACGCCCCGACTTCTAGGGACTTTGATTTGAGGAGCTTATGAAGAGACGCCTGTTGACCATCATCAAAAAGAATTGTCCTTTTTTCGTGTGGTGGCATGAAAAATGGTGGCATTATATAGTTGAACCGGTCATCTTGCCTTTTGTACCGGTCATCTTGCCTTTTGATGCATGCCAAGGAGTTTCCTCCTTGGCATGCATCGATAAAACAACACTTTGTACAACATGTGCATTCAGTGTTTGCCCCTGAAAGACAAGATTCACTTCAGATAAGATGAGCTGGAGAGCGTTTGGGAAGAACACTCAAACCATCCCTAAGTCAACTAGTCAGACGACAGGAAGACAACCTACTAAGGCAACCTACCAATGTGCTTGGGAATCAGGTTGACTGTAGGCCTACATGTTGTGCTCTGAACTGTGAGGCAACACTTGTTGTGGGAAAGTTCTAGAAAGGTTGTAGGACTGTGATGTGGCCAGACAAATACTACAGGATAGAGGGAACAGTGTTTAGAATCAACAGGATTCAGCCGTATTCACATTTCAAAACTATGAGTTATTCTAAAGTACACTTGAATTCTGAGAGTCCCACGCGCTCTCCTTCCATGGATGCATTGTATGAATACATTATATAATTAGTTATATAATTAATAAATGAGTGTGTCATATATTAGTGTATATTATTGCATGGTTTGTATAGTACTTCAGGCCAGGAGAAAATGTGAAAGAAAGGAAAAAATATGAAAATCCTTTGACCAAAAAATATTACATTCTCAAAATTTGCGATAACCAAGACATTTACATTTACATTTACATTCACATTTACATTTAGGGCATTTAGCAGACGCTTTTATCCAAAGCGACTTACAAAGAGTACATTTGTCATAAGAAGGTGAAACATTTCATAGCTGCTAATACAGTAAGAAAGTCACCAGAACAAGTTTCAAGGATTTCAATTGCTAGATCAATCATTGCTAGTATACAACATCTCTGACTAAGTGCCAAGTTACAAAGAATGCTTAAAGTGCCAAGACGTACAACAAATAAGAGCATGAGGGTAGGTTTTTTTTTAAGAGGATGAATGTTATGCAGGTGAGACAAAGAGAGAGAGAGCCAAATGATGTAGAGAATGGGAAAATCGAAAAAACAGCGAGAGGAAAATATGCGTAGAACAAGAAAATACATTTAGAACATTGAAAAGATGTCATTTGCTTTCATCGATTTTCTTGTTCTCACCATTTTCTTGTCTCAAAATGACATCCTCAGATTTCCATGGAGGGCGGCCTTGAACCTTGGTCTCCAGAGCTCCTCACCAATGGCTCTCACTGGTCCACCACTGGTCAGAAATTGGAATTGACATTGCCATGCACATGACATAGTCCCCCAAATGACATTGTTTCCATGGAAACCGGGTGCGACCTGAGCATGCTGGCTGATGAGCCGACGGCTCTCTTCGCTGCACCAGTGGCATGTTTGCGGTGAGCTCCGCGGAGATTAAAATGGATGTTTGCAATTCACATGACTTCGATTCGTTTCCAACATGAAAAAAAAGAGAAGCTCTCCCTGCAGAGTGCCCTGGCCTGACTTGGAGCCGGTGCTCCAGAGCTGCTAACCAACAGCCCTCTCCGCTGTGCCACCATGACAGGTAACCTCCATCTGGTCGGTGGTTATAATTGTTTCACAAATAGCAGGCACCCAAATGAACTATGGCTAGGAAGTAAACAAACATGTGCCTTATTTAGATATTCAAAATAAATGTTTCACAGGAACTGAACGTGTTTGCACCCTCAGCATCAGGATGTAAGCAACATGTCTTTGAGACTCCTGGGTGAATATGTTCCACGTTATCTGTTTGAGGCTCCTGGATGAAGATGTTCCACATTATCTGTTTGAGGCTCCTGGATGAAGATGTTCCACATTATCTGTTTGAGGCTCCTGGGTGAAGATGTTCCATAACGTGTCAGAGCACCACCTCATTTATTGCCCTGCTGCACACGGAAGGCCTCTCATTCATTAGCCGACACAGATTCAGATGTTCAATTTTCATAACCTCTCCTCACCACTGACACACCCTTGTATCTATTAAATAAACAATATCTGTGCTAGACGGGAAAGTCCACGCTACATAGTGCACCCAAACAATAGAATAATCAAGATAAATAATGACGTCCATGTAATTTACTGGCAGGGCTTTTCAAGCTAAATTGTGTGTGTCATTATTTTATAGCTTTCGAACATGAGAAATAGTGACACAAACATGGGGATCAAATTAGGTTAAGTGGCATCGATTTCATGGTGCACTCGAAAGCTTACTTTTATAGGAAAGTCAATAAACATAATGAAGTTTGTTCATAAAGCTGTAAAACGCTTGTGCAGAGGACGTTTTCCATTTTAGGATTCTCAACAGATAAAAGGCTGGACTCAACTGTCTGAAGACCTTTATTGACTCAGTCACACATGCCTCCACGGCCCGTACATCAGAAGGCTTCATGGGAGTTTTCGTTGGCAGTCGTTCGTGCTGAGAGGACTCCAGAGAGCTGCTGTGCTGGTATATCCCAGTCAACGTCAATATACCGTAGCCGTAACACCTTCTGCATGACAAAGGCTTTGGCAGCAGTCAAACACTACAATGTCTTCCCACCATGACAAATCATTTCACTATTAATTACCAGACAATTAACAAATCAACGTGACTAACATAATAACTACAGTATGTGATGTACAAGCCCTATACTATATTTTCTCTTTATACAGACTTTCTCCACTGCTATGACTTATTTCTTGAGGCAGTGTCAACTGTTAATTCTCTGGTCACTGTTGATTCTCAAAGGGTTCAAGACCATTTGTCAAAAGGAAATGTACACAGCACCGTAGCTCACCAGCAAAAGGTCAAAACTCACCCAAAACATTGAACTCATTCTTCAAAATAAAGACATTGTCTTAAATAAAAAGTCAAGTCCCTCAAAATGAAAAGTGTCCAGTGTAAGTGTAAAGTGTGCCACACTGTGGAAACGATGGTGGTCAAAATGTTGACATGTTTTGTCGGCATCGCAGCACGGCTTTGTTTTCACTGCCACGGTACTAAAATGTTCTTGTTGCCCAGCTACCTGAGAGCTGTTATGTGTTAAAGTTAATAATATTCAGAAGCCAATTTCAACAGTACAATATGTTACATTCCATTCACATTTCCATGGAAACTGTTACTGTATTTTGATTTATGTAAAGTAAGTTCTTAAGCCAAAATAAAACCGACACAGCACAATATTAGACATAAAATACGATGAAAAAAGGAAAATAATGTGTAGCTGTGCTACCACAAAGACTCTACCTCCCTGGATGATATTCATGGTATATATGCCTGACAATTGAATGGACTGTTGTGATGATGGTGATTCATGTTTTGGAGAGAACAACGACGGTAAATCCTCATATTATAGCCGAGATTCTGTTTATAGCTGGGCCTCGGATGATAGCCGGGAGCATGGTCGATACGGAGGTAGGGGGTAATAATTGCCTACCAATAGGGCTATCAGTACATGAGGACTAGAAAACATTAGCTTCTAAATGTGCATTTTAGCTATTCTAATAAGAAACCCTGGTTGGAAACACATGAAATGCGCATAAAAACGTCTAATGCGCATAGATAATCGATTGGCTAAAGGTAACTCTTGATGCGCATAAGGTATAATGCAAATAAAGTTGATGGAAACAGATAATTCGCATATATTCGCATTTGTGACACCTCACCTTTTGATTGCACAGCTGGGCAAACGTCTTCCCTTAATTAGGAAAACGTCATTCTCAATGTGCCCCGTGGATGGAAATGAACGCAGATGAGCGTTGTCTTATAGGCTATAAGCCGAATTTGCATGCATGTGCATAGAATATGCGAATGAGTTGGATGGAATCGTAACTATTGAGAATATTTGCAAGAAACTAATTCTGTTAAAACTGACACTATGACTTATTCAATGATGAATAGCCTACACTAACTTTCTGAACGGTTACAGGACGTGCTGGTCAACTTTAAGTGTAGCCTTTTACTTTATTTTTAAGAATAAAATTCTACAACAGAAGCCTAATAATAAGAAAAAGGCCTGCCTCGAATACAAGCCTGCCCCAAATAAAGGCCTGTGCTTTGCGCAGCCTAAGTAAATAAAAGCCCCCGGCCACAATTTGAGGATTTACGGCAGTCAAATGGGAAGCAACATAACCAGTTTTGATCAGCCAGATATATTCAATTGGTGATAGTGCACATCTACGCAAATTGTACATTTTCATAGATGTACGACAACATTTGGAATTTGTTAAAAAGAAAGAGTGATCATCAAGTGTGCCAAAGCAGTAGAGGAAAAACTGGAACTAAATGGACCTTCATGCTTTTTGCAAATCTGTTATTTACTATATCCATGCACTATATCAAAAACGCAGTCATCACATTGTCATGTGAGACACAAGAACACACTTTAGGATAGGAAACCATTCCTTTGCATCTCCTCTCCTCAACCAGCTCCCAGGGATGGACATGGACTCCTGCTCTGCAATTAGCTTCTTTGTCCAGGATCTCTTTGTGTATCCTCCTATAGGTCATCAGCACCAATTAGGACACCATAAACTGCAACACACAATCACCAGATGTATTTCTGGATCTTAACCTCCTACCATATCTCCTCCTTTCCCCAAACCACAATGAGCTCCTGCAGGTCTCCTGGGATCACACCCTGATCTCCACCAGAGATGGACTCCACCCCATTCTGCAGAAAAAGCAGACATCACCGTGCAAAGACATCAACCCACCGTACTTCCAATTCTTTTTAACTGCTCAAATATACACCTTTACACCCTCAGACCAAAACTCAAATCTTATACCTTAACCCAAAACCTGAACACAAAAAACACATCCTTAGCCCCAAAGGGAAACCCTTACCGTGAAAAATTGATTAATTCCGATAGAACGATAGATAGATAGTAAGATAGATATCTATAGATATATAGAATATAGATAGGTAGATTATTAGATAGATGGACAGACAGACAGACAGACAGACAGACAGACAGACAGATAGATAGATAGATAGATAGATAGATAGATAGATAGATAGATAGATAGATAGATAGATAGATAGATAGATAGATAGATAGATAAACAGACATAGATAGATAAATGATAAACACCTATGAGGATGACGTGTGTGTGTGAGGGATACTGAGAAGATTCTACATGTTCCTCAGGGGTACTGCAGCCCCAATCCTCATGGATTGGTGGTGATCCACACATTCCCCTGCACAAGTGCCACAATTGGCTGCGTTCCTTGTTTTATTTATCAATTGTTTTCAAGTGATCTGTCTTCATAATGTAAGTCTTTTTTTGTAAGCATGCAATCTTCCGCCTTATTGGAAAAAAAATACTGGTGGCAGCTTCTGCCATCGTGATGTGGTCCTTCCCCCGCGGGTCCAAAAGGGCTCATCAAGTCCTCTCTAATGGCCACCTCTTGCTTAACAACGTCCAATATTACCTCTCCCAGTGCCTCATCGTCCCCAATCAACCGTTAACGCACACGGACTGCTGCTGTGACGTAGGTTCTCCCCTCCGTTCCTTTCACAGCGCTACAGACAGAGCTGTTCGCTCTGTTTGCCTTGTTTTTGGCCATTTAATTTGCTGTTGTTATGGCTACAATCCTTTTCACTTTTTCTAAGATAATTCCGCTTTTCTGTTTGTGAGGTAACATTTCTCTCCTCGGAGGGAGTTGGGCTGTGATGAGCGTGACCCGGCTGAAGCCCTCCTCCCTGGGTAAACAACACGGACATGTCTACGGAAACGTACTCGAAACGTACGAGTGGGCTCAGAATGCACTCTCTGAGGTGTTTCATCCAGCCAGGTAACCGATGTGAGTGCCCGACCATGCACCACTCTATCCACGTTGTCGTGAGACCGTGGCTTCAGGAAGATCCCTGTGACACGCTGGCAGGCTCGCCCAACACGAGAGGCCGAGGGGCTGCAGATGAGCCCCGCTGTGGTGGAGCACGTACGAAAGCTCCTGATCCTGAGCCGGCAGATCCTGTGGGGGACAATGGCACATCAATAATGACTTTGAAGCCCAAACCTTGGCATTTTGTAGTGTTCTTAGTAGCATACTTAATAACAAGGGTGCATTAGTAATCATGTTTTTCTTTATTTCTGAATTATTTATGCAGGTGGCCAGAGTGTCTTTTTCAAGAGGCCCCTGCATTTCAAGACAATGGTTACACTTAGTTACATCAAACGGTAGACATACATACACAAAATGACCCATCACGTCAGAGTCATCAAAAACGTACGCAGTTTAGGATATAAAATCATTTTCCTAACTCCTTTAGGCCAAGGTCACCCTGAAGCCTTAGCCGAGAGCGTGGTGTAGCAGAGGATTTTACACTGTCGTGTCAAAATCCTCAGGCACCCATGGGACCCTAAAGGACATGTTGTGCGTGTCATGACCTTGTTTCAGATCCATGGATTTACTGGAAAGCAGCAAGGTGAGATAGCATTTTTGCTTTTACATTTTTAGCGCATTTTTTCAATATGGATTTTCAAAGACATATATAACTGATCCAAATACGAAAATATTTATGATGTTGAACCTGTTTCGACACCCAGCAATGTGCAGATCCTCGGTATCATCAGCATCTGAGAAAATCATAAACTCAGTTTTATCCTTATCCAGAACAATCTTTGGGATGTTTTGATGGCATTCAAACTAGACAGATCTTGCGGAACATCAGGTGCAAGGGATTAACAATTGTACCAACTGCATAGCGATGCAGCTGACTGTTGTTCAGCGGCATGCAGACACCATTGATGTGACGCGTCCCTGTGGTGCACCTTAAGTGATGTCAGGAGCGCTAGGCTGGAGTCCATCAACAGAAATGTATGTGTGAGCATCTTGATGGTCACTTTCAATTTAGCTACATGACACGTGAGGCAGGCCCATGTATGTCAACCTCTTCTGCAGAAGGGCGTATCAAACACCTCTGAATAATAAAGGTATACAATAAAATGAAGGTAAACAAAGAGGGCTGCATAGTGTTGTTTTTTTCTATCTAGGGTGTTTACAATATATTTACCCACTAGTCAATCAGCAGTAGTTCTGCTGTCAAGGTCCAATACCAGATGGGTGCGCACTGACAATACCCTTCGTTGTTAAAAAAAAAAAGAGCCTGCAGTCGCAAATTGACTTGCAAATTTAGTTGCAGGAAGTATTTTGGCGAAGCAAGAAAGCCTTGGGATGGGGCGGTATGTCCTCAGCTGACACCCTCCCGTCGTGAAGAGGAAGCACACTGGCTGGACTCCACATTCCTGGGATGTTACCAGAGAGGGTCGTTACACTATAAGATATGAGCTAAAGAGGATGCTACTCACTCCATCCGACACCTCAGAGGTGGTGACAGAGTTTTGGGGGACAACATGTCCACTGTTGACCTGACGAGTCACACTGCCCACAGGCTCAGCAGCATCATGAGCACACGGGCCATGGCTGTGCACTGGACTGTTGGATCTGAACTGCCAGATGCAGCAAAGCCTTGGTTAAAAGCATCACACACCTTCTTTATCTGCAGGAGTCTTCAGACCGGATCACATGCTGCGGGAGGGAAGGAGCGCATTTCAGAAACTTCACTGCTTTCCAAGTGAGAAGTGAGAGGGTCCCCATTTCATCTCATTGCATTTAAATAGAAACCAGATTTAACTTGCGTGACAACTGCAGTACGTCTCTTTGTCAAATGTTTAAAACTTTTTTTGTGTAATGGATTAGTTAAATCTGTTTGCGAGGCATTTTTCTGCATATCATCATTAGTCTTTCCTTTTCTCATTAAAAAAACATCAGATATATTGTTAGAGAGTATGGCACTATCATATTAAATGTGCATGAACATGACTGTTAATATTAATGTCCTGAATGTAAAATGCATGTGGGGGAAAAAAAACCCCAAGAGACACAAAACATAAATGTCCAATGCAATCCAACCACACACTCAGAACACACTTCCTCCAAGCAGACGTCCTCGTCACAGGTCTCTGACACTGTGACCGTGGGGCGCGCTGAGGACACCAGACTGAGGAACCCAGACTGAGGAACCCACACTGAGGAACCCAGATTGAGGAACCCAGGCTGAGGAACCCAGGCTGAGGAGACCAGGCTGAGGAACCCAGGCTGAGGAACCCAGGCTGAGGAACCCAGGCTGAGGAACCCAGGCTGAGGAACCCAGGCTGAGGAACCCAGACTGAGGAGACCAGGCTGAGGAACCCAGACTGAGGACATCAGGCTGAGGAACCCAGACTGAGGAACCCAGGCTGAGGAGACCAGGCTGAGGAACCCAGACTGAGGAGACCAGACTGAGGAGACCAGACTGAGGAGACCAGGCTGAGGAGCCCACACTGAGGAGACCAGGCTGAGGAACCCAGACTGAGGAACCCAGACTGAGGAACCCAGGCTGAGGAGACCAGGCTGAGGAGACCAGACTGAGGAACCCAGGCTGAGGAGACCAGGCTGAGGAACCCAGACTGAGGCATGCTGATTGTTATGAGGAGACAGTAGTGAGACTGTTCCTCGGCTCTGCTCCCTGTGACACCTCCCTCAGACGGCTCAGCGGGGGGGGGGGGGTCCTCGCCACTGAGCCAGGATGTGTGTGTGCTTCCCGCCACCAGGTGGGACGGCAGGCAGTACACACTGTGTGTGTGTGTGTGTGCGCGCTGTGCTGTCTCAGACACTGGATACACCACACGTTGTGTGTGGCGTATCAGGTGACACATGTTGTGTGTGGTGTATCAAAGTATGGAGGAGGTAATGCAGAAGGTGTAGGATTTGCTGCTGCTGCAATAAAAGAAATGTGAACATTGATACTAATTGCGTGTGTGATGTGAGCGTGCATGCGCCCATGGGAGCACTGACACACATGGGAACACATACATTTACATTTACATTTGCATTTAGGGCATACACACGTGGGAACACAGGCAATGAAAGACACACACACACATACACACACACACACACACACACACACACACACACACACACACACACATAAACACTGGAAGACACATCCATTTACATTTTCATTTAGGGCATTTAGCAGATGCTTTTATCCAAAGCGACTCACAAAAAGGATACATCCACTCACTGATGCACACACATGCACACACACACACACAGGAACACACACACACACACACACACACACACACACACACACACACACACCTCGATGCTGAACCTCTCGTCTTATTAACCAGTTTCTTTGGATTCCTCCCATTCCATCTGCTTTTTCACAAGAAAGTGAACAAGAGATGGAGAGAGGACAGAACGTGATGGACATAGAAAACATTGAGATTGGCTCTCTCTCTGTCTCTCACTCTCACTCTCTCTCATACATTTCTTCCTCTCTCTCTACACATTTAAATCGCAACCTTGTTGTTGAAGTTGAAGTACATTACTATGCCTATTTGTATGCCTATTGAAATCCTTATTCAATGAAAGAAACATCATTTTGCCAGTAGATGAACTTATGTATACTGTATTTCTGCGAGGAACATGTATATGCATCTGCTGAAGGCCCTATACCTAATGTAAATGTAAATGAATATCTACTGACCATGAAAATGGAGACCTTTGTGTTACAGTTGGCGGAGAACAGACATTTTCCATTATCTGTTTTCATAACTTGGAGAAGGATGTGCTGGAAAAAAGACAACCCAGAGATGGCATGACACCAGAATGAACTCAGGACTTTGTGTTTCTGAAATGGCGGGAGAGTTACGCGCCAGAGAGGCTGAGGATTGAAATGGTTTAATGAAATGTATGTAAACATCCCCGTTTGACTATTGGCGTGCACGTTAAACTATCGTTATCGTCGGTAAGGAATGAATGCACTTTAACACAACGAGAGAACGTCGAAGAAAAACAACAGAGCAACAAAATGGCCATGGCTGACGTGGGTTCTCTGGTGCTGTGAATGTTCTGGAGCATCGACGCAGCCGGCGTGCTCACTTCCTGCGCTGTGACAGTGACACGGTGAATAATTCATGCTGTGGAGACCGTCGTGAGTCAGAGACAGCCGGGGAGACAGAGGTTGCGGTGCGATGAGTTCTGCCCCTGCCCTTGGGCCAACTGGCGCTGGTGCCGGGGCTCTCTGGCCAACGACGGGAACAGAAGGAATACAGCTGTTTAATCTCTCCAGCCATCGCCAGCCCTTTAATCTGCTGTTTTAGCTCTCTTTGACCGCATTACAAGAAACGTACATTGTAATGATTATGAAAGGTATAACAGAGAATCTAAAATAACAGACCAATACATTACCATATATTATAGGCCTAGTCTGGAAGGTAAGCAGTTTGTCCTCAAGGAGCACGTATCCTTGAGGAATATCTTCAGACATAATTACTCCCACCACTGGCACATGAGGAATCGATTAACATGGTTCATAGCCACTGCTTTGACCTCTCATATATAAACTTGTAATTGCTCTCCAGGTACATATTTACATGTTGTTTTACTTGCACATTGTGTATGAGTGGCGATACTTTGGCCAGCTGGATGGTACTCAGTTCCATCCGAAGATATATTTTCGTTCTACTACTATAACTGTGGTTACTGCTTTCACTCATAATTCAAGTCAATTCAACACTGACATAGGACATCTCTTTTATCCTTTTTCCATGAAACCATGGACATGATGGAGGGAGACCAGTAACATTAGTTCTATATATGTAATCCATCAGCTTGATCCACATCCACATCTACCCTCTAATCCACATCTACCCTCTACTGGACATAAAAGCTTCAATAATACAAACATTCCTAATCAATACGGCCTGCTTACAAATATATCTCTGGGCCTCCTCGTGTGCTGTGTTGTTTTACAGGCCGTGGTGTTAATATTTCACTAACTGAGAATGGCGTGTCTGGGGGGCAGACAGAGGAGAGGTGGAGGCAGACAGGAGGGGTGGAGGAGGGCTGGGGCTTCTCCATTCATCTCCATTACGGCTCAATAGCCAGCACAGGCACGCCGCCGCCACGGCAACCGCATCCCTGTACACGCTGTGTTGTGTTCTTCACGCCAAACCTATGAGTATATATGTTTATAATGCACGCATCTTAATAGGGGATATCATGTGAACCCCCATTTCTCTTAAGGAAGGAGCAGGTATTTTATTTTTAAGCCCAAGCCCAATTCATTATTGATTCCTCCAACGAGGAACCAACTGCCCTCCGTGGACTGATGATGTGTTATAACGTGGAATAGCGGTCATTTGTTGCAGGTTTTTTTTTTTCCCCTTGCTGTTTTGGTCAGGCTGTGATTAATTGGTTTTGAGGGGAAAAGGAATCCATCTCCACTAGACCTGTGGGTTATGTAATGAGTGTGGGGTGAGCTATTTGCCTGTTCTACCGGTCAGGTGCGGTGTTAGCTGGCTTTAGCGGTGGGCTATCAGCTCTTATCAGAGTCCCATCCGTTTGCCCGGTTGCATGGTCTGTGTTTCTGATGGGACCACCGACACCCCTGCAGGTAGACTTAACACACGCTGCAGTGGCTGCACATAGGAATGAACACGTACACACACATACACATACACAGGCACACACACACATACACACACACACACAGACACAGGCACACGCACACACATACACAGGCACACAAACGCACACAGGCACATGCACACAAGCACACAGGCACCTGCACACACACACACATACACAGGCACACAAACACACAGGCACACACACACAGGCACACACACACACACACACAGGCACACGCACGCACACACACACACATACACGGGCACAAACACACATACACACGTACACACACACATGAACAGTCAAGGCAAACACACAAACACAGACACACACAAGAGAGGACCTATCGTTTCTCTTAAATGTGTATTTGACCGTACGTATGGTGTAAACACATATGTCCCCGCTGACAGAGGACATAATCACTTGTTACAGCTCAGGTAAACAGGCCCACGCTGGGCTGCAACCACCCCAATAGATACCAGCACACTGCAGTTTCTATGGCAACATGACAAGAATTACCAGCTTTAGGTGAAGTCATTAAGATAGATTTTTGTCTCCTACCCCTCGTCAAGCTCTCTCTCTCTCTTTCTCTCTCCCCCCCCCCCCCCCCCCCCCCCCCCCTCCCCCCCTTTCCTCGATCACTTCCTTGCTATCCCACTCGCCCGCTCCTCTCCTCTGCTCCCTTGATAAGCCTTGATAAGGTGCACTGTTGTGGTAGAAATGTCTGCACTCTGCGGGATGATCGATGGGCAGTGCCACTTCTCTTACTACAAACGTTATGAATATCTCAACCCTTGAGGCTGGTGTCCGGCCAGACGGCAGCTCCCATAAACATTATCGTTTGCTTTCCGGCGGCTTCATCCCGACCGCCGAAACGCGTTGCCGTGACGTCTGTGGACACAGTGGCCCAGTGAGTGATAAACCGCGCGTCAATATATTTTCGACTGCGATCGCGAGGCTGCGACTGCCCCCGAGTTTGATACTTTGGGGCGTCGTGGTGTCATGGCAACTAAATAATCCATCAGACGATCTCGCCGTCTCCTCGCTGCTCGCTGAGCCCCATTGACCTGAATCTCCACGCACTACAGAGAAAAGGTCCCGACTCGGTGGGGAGTTTTGCACCCTGTTCGCGTGCGTGTGTGCGTGCGTGCGTGCGTGTGTGCGTGTGTGTGTGTGTGTGTTTGCGGGCAACCTACTTATCGAGACAACATCTCATTGAGACTAATTGAGGCGGCGCTCACATCCGCTGAGGGGCCACCAATCAATGCAGCGTTCTCGCTGACTCACTCCACTCCTCTTCTAAGGACGCTCCCATACTTGAATGCCACCGCGTCTCGGTGTGTGTGTGTGTGTGTGTGTGTGTGTGTGTGTGTGTGTGTGTGTGTGTGTGTGTGTGTGTGTGTGTGTGTGTGTGTGTGTGTGTGTGTCGGGGGTGGGGGGGGGGGCTTCTCCAAGAGGTCTCATTGGTTTTAAATCGAGTTGCAAAGGCATTCATGGCGGTGGCTGGGGGGTTGCTATTACTATTTAGCAATTTAACAGACACTCGTATCCAAAGTGACTTTTTCGACATGTGGAGGATGAATGGGTGGGGTTCAGGGACCCGGAAGGAGCCTCTAGTTAGGGCTAGACGTTAGGGCTGGAACCCAGGACCTCTCAGCCTGCAGTCAAACCCCCAAGTAAATCGGTTGTGTCTGATCCTGTAGACATAAACATATGAAATAATTAAAATATATCCCCTTTAATAACCATTAAAGGGGTACAATAACTGTCAAGAGAGAGATAACCATCATTTCTTCACTGCAGCGGTTGTCTGCTGATGCGGTACAAAAGGAATTGTGTCTTGAATGTAAATATTTATATTCATATAATTTCAAACTGTGACAAAACAGTAGCGTCTGAAAGTATTAGATATCTTGCCAATATACTACACACACATATGTACTTGTTTTATCTCTGAAACCACTTGTCTATTAGCAATCAAGGCATAGGGAGATACGCTTTAACAAAGCTGAGAGCATCAAATGCTGATCAAAAAAGTGTCAAGTTAAAGTAAAAGTGTGACATACTGAGGCGGGGAAATAAAGACAGCGTTGCATTTTGCGTTGTTTATCGACTGTGTCTGTCATATTCACATTACCATTCCCTCACCGGCCTGCATCCGGCAATCACTCTCCCCTTAAGAAACCTCTTGAGTGTTATGGTGTTATTATCCTATTCCTATGGATTTGGCCCTAGGCAAAGCAATATAACATAAAGAGCCCCCTTTTTCAAGCTGAAAGTGTACATGCAGCCCTGGTGGTCTACTGAGTAAGAGGCTGTAAAATGTACAGCTGAACACTATAAGTCATAGGCCTCCAGCCGGCACCATTGGGTTGGGAAGGAGTGTGGGCATTGTGAGACACTGAGGTACTTTATTCACACAGTCAGTACGTTTACATGCAGCAAGAAATTCGAATTTCTGATCGGATTAGATAATAACATGCGTAAGACCGGATCACTTGTCCGAGTATACAGCCGATTAACAGCCGGAGCATGGGCTGACTCTGGACGCTATGTGGCGCTGCGCATGTGCAGAATGGCACTGCGCGTGCGCAGAATGCAAAATCCGATTCAGATCCGATTGCTGAGTATACATGCCGTTAAAAGTCCGACTATGATCGAATTATCCAGGTGTAGTTATCCGATTTTAGATGTCCGAAATAGGTCCGAAGTAGGTCCGAAGTAGGTCGGATTAAGGTGTTTACATGCACTTAAAAAGTCCGAACGATGTCTTATACGATTAGAAATTCGAATTTCTTGCTGCATGTAAACGTACTGAGTGAGTTACAGTGACAGTGAGCGTGAGAAAGCTGTACACATATCTTCCTCACCACACTACACAACGCAATGCAACACCACACAACGCATATACCGCTAAGCTACGTATACCCAACGCAAGACTGCATGCCGCGCAGCACAACACGAGAACACAACACGAAAACACAACACGACGTGACACACAACAGGAAACACGGCACACAACAGGAAGCATGACGCAATACCATACAAAGCTACACCACAATACAGAATACCGCGCGACAAAACACTACAAAACACAAGCTAACATGACGCAACACTGAAACACAACACAAGCTAACACCACGCGGCACTGCGCTACGCTAAACTATTCAACGCAACACACACACACACACACATCCGGAGACGCGGCGTGCTACAGCCCACCACAGAGCCGGCCTGTCGGGGGTCCGTCCGGCCGGCGGCTGACAGAACGGTGAAATCAATGAGCAACAAAGAAGCGGCTGTGCGCTCCACCCCTTGACCTCCTGGCGGAATAAATCACCGCACCGCAACCGTGGCGCAGCGCCCTGCCATCCAGCAGGCAGCAGCCGCGCAGGGAGAGATACCCCCCCAGCCCAACGTGACTCTGGGCTGTGGGGGTTATTTCAGTGATTGGCGCTTTGGCTCTTTAAAGGAAAACGCCACCGTTTGTCCATACTGAGCTACGTTCTTCCCTGATCTTGGATGAGTTGATACATACCTCTCTCGCTTTCGCACTTTCGTGCGTGCACTCGATCGCTCTGGCGCGCAGCGCTACTTCGATAGCATGTAGCTTGGCCCAGTATATTCCTTAGGATCCAAACGGGGGGTGAAGTTAGAAACGACCAAGCACTTCCACGTTTTCCCTATTTAAATACGGTTACGTGAGTAGTTTACAGACCCAAGAATGGTGACACAAAATGAAATGGCAATTTTCTAAGCGGATAAAAAAAGATAACTATGGCGAAATAACACCTGGGAGCACTTTGACGTCGGTGCAGTAATATCAGCACTCCTAAAAGATCCTCTCCCCCTCCCCCTTATACTTCCGTCAATAGAACCAACGTGACCTGCACGCCGTCGCCTGCACTACCTGTAGTGCAGGCGTAGTAGAAGTAAAATGTCACGTTGGTTCTATTGACGGAAGTAACAGGGGGAGGGGGGGGGAGGATCTTTTAGGAGTGATGATATTACTGATGATTTAAGTGCTCCCAGGTGTTATTTTGCCATAGATTATAGTTATCCTTTTTTATCCGCTTAGAAAATTGCCATGTTTCATTTTGTGTAACCATACTTGGGTCATGTAACTACTCACATAAGCATATCTAAATAGGGAAAACGTGGAAGTGCTTGGTCGCTTCTAACTTCACCCCGGTTTGGATCCTAAGGAATATACTGGGCCAAGCTACATGCTAGCGAAGTAGCGCTGCACACCAGAGCGATCGAGTGCACGCACGAAAGCGAGAGAGAGGTATGTATCAACTCATCTAAGATCAGGGAAGAACGTAGTTCAGTATGGACAAACGGTGGCATTTTCCTTTAAGACCCGTGGGGTCAGTGAACAGAGTCCGTGAATGAGCGTGCTGTATTCCCATTCTGCAGGGCGATGGATGCCGTTCACAACAGCTTGGCTGTGAGGCAGCAGGTAGTAGTGGCTCTACTGTGACGTGTGTGATGTGCTCTTTGGGGAGACAGCTCTCCCCGGCTGGGAGCCGCTGTTGAAATAAGGGTCACAGAAAGGGAGACTTAACATTCTGTTCTCAACGCGTCTCTGCATCCGATCCCCCCCCTCTCTCTCCGGCAGGCTGACAAACACAGAGAAGGATGCATTATCCCCTGCCGTACCTGTGCTTCTGGTGCTGTGCTGTTCTGCTCTCTGCTGCGGGAAAGGAAGCCGGGGCAAGTGTAGCGGTTATCCTGCCACAGCTTAACCCTCTTGCTTTCTTTCCACTGAAGCAGCACGCCAGAAGCACGCGGGGGGGGGGGGGGGGGGACACAAAGCACACGTTGAAGCCCTCTAAAGCGTTGGCCCGGGTGGGCGGCACGAGAGGGGAGGGGAGCTCTCGTTGTGAATTCCAGAGGGGCGATGAGCTGCAGCCCTTAGAGATGAGCGGCTGGATCATCACTTATTACAGTGAGGCTGGAGGAGGCCCAGGGGCCGGAACGTCAGCCAAATGAAAAAGAGAAATACAGACGGAGCCTGAGTGCACCGCCGTTTCTTTCTACTTTTAGATTAGCACTTAACCATTCGCCTACTTCTGTCTCTCGCTCTCACCCTCTCTCCCTCTCTCCCTCCGCTCTCTCTCTCTCTCTTTGGGCAGAGGCTGAATCTCGTGGGCAGTGCCTCTGGGTTCATCTCCAACGTGAGTTCTGATCTATTTGGGGGTGAAAATATAATAAAATATAGAAAATATATTTGTACAACATACAAAACCCTACCCCCCCCCCCCCCCCCCCCCCCCCCCCCCCCCCCCCCACAGCAACAAACAAATGCTGGTCAGGTGACTGGAATCGGTTGAGCGCTTACCTTTCATCTGTGTCTCATCACATTCAGCCTTCTCCTCTGTCTGTCTGTATGAGGGCGTGTGTGTATTTGTATGTGTGTGCATGTGCGTGTGTATGTGTGTGTGTGTGTGTGTGTGTGTGTGTGTGTGTGTGTCGCGCGCGCGTGCGTATGCTTGTGCGCGTGTGTGTGCATGCGTTTCTGTGTGTGTGTGTGTGTTTGTGTGTGCGTGTCTGTGTGTGTGTGTGTGCGTGTGTGTTTGTGTGTGTGTGTGTGTGTGTGTGTGTGTGTGCGTGCGTGTGTGTGTGTGTGTGTGAATAATTGAGTAAATTGAGTTTGTAGCGTGAGGGGTTGGCTGCGTGATGGGTGAATGAGTGTTGGTGTATGCGTGTGTGGGTGTGTGTATTTCTGTGTTCACATATGTGTGTGGGTGTATACGTACGTGCACATATAGTATGTGTTAGTGTGTGTGTGTGTGTGTGTGTGTGTGTGTGTGTGTGTGTGTGTGTGTGTGTGTGTGTGTGTGTCTGTCTGTGTGTGTGTGCATGCATGGGATTAAGTGTGCATGTGTGCTTGTTTATTTTCTTGTCCTGTGAGTGTTTATGTGTTCTGAAGCCCCACCCACTATCATGTGAATGCAGAAACAGTGGGGAGTGTATGCAGGGAAAGAGACCAGGGGATTCTTATCTACCTCATTATGTTCTTAATTCAATGCTGGAGATTCATTTCCTGCATGTTGCATTGTCTGCCAGCTCAGATATAAAAATTAAATGATCTGTTTGACAATCATTAGAAAGACATGGATATGCAGATTCATATAAGACTATTGACAAAGTGCACATACAAACACACACGCACACACACACACACACACACACACACACACACACACACACACACACACACACACACACACACACACACACACACACACACACACACACACAAACTCCAACATGCAAGCAGATGGTCAGTTGTGTTTAATATACAACAGAATCTCTAGGACTCCTAAGGTTGAACTAATGGAGGGACAATGAGACTTGAATTGCCAGAGTAACCCCCCCCCCCTGCTACACACATGCAGGATACATGCAGACACACACATGGGCATCTGTTCCTTTACATATAATATATTATTCAATTGGAACTCCAGGAGATGTGGAGAGAGAAATCAATGAATGGCTCCTTCACTCTAATGAAGTACATACAAAATATCTGACGTTTCATTACAGCTACTGCTGCCTGATGTGTGGCTCTTGCAGATACCCCGAGAAGACGAATCATTTCCCTGGAGTTGTGTTGTCTGTCTGTGGGTGATGGGGGGCCAGGCAGGGTGGGGCACAGTGCAACTTTCAACAGTCATTAGTGTGAACTTGACGCATGACATATCAAGGCAGACTTCAGAAATGTTGTAGTAACGTCTCATATTTGACTTTCTCTCTGTCTGCCCTTCTGCCTGTCTGTCTGTCTGTCTGTCTGTCTGTCTGTCTGTCTGTCTGTCTGTCTGTCTGTCTGTCTGTCTGTCTGTCTGTCGGTCTGTTACTTTTCCATTATCAAGGGCTGCAATGCCTCACGGCTACACTGTAAATAGCTCTTAGTCCATTTAATCACACTGACAGACTATAGTGGGACCATATGTCAGCACAGTGGAAACCAACTTCATGGGGAGCATTTCTTAAATGTTTCACCAAATACCAAGGCTTTTGTGGTCACCCACCTTGAAAAATGTACAAAACATCCAACCATAATGACAAAAAGGGCTCATTCATCCATTATAAGCCGTCCATTATATACTCACGGGGAAAGGACCATTTGTGCCCTTAGGATGAATGAGAATTTTGGATATAGCAGGTTTTAGTAACTGAACTGTATATTATTTATGTATGCTACATTAAGCATCAGTGGAGTGATATGTAATATGGAGCCTATTCCGGGTAAAAAAACGATTCTAATTACGTATTAGCTATATGAAAAGACAAACTGATAATCAAACACATATTATGTCTTTTCTATGAAATACAAATTTAGCTCTAGGCTGAAGCCCTGCTGACAGAACATGAGTCCATGATGGTCTACCATTTCATTCTATTGGGGGTCCTACAAGGGATTGATGATCTAGTGGTCTGGTCGTAATGGGCGACGTAACATTGAGGCTGTTTTGACAGAGGTCAGACTCGTAGACACACCATCTCCCAGAGTGGGAGGGGCGTGCAGTGCTGAGATGCTGCATTATGCAACGCTTACCCACCAAAACCTTAGTCTGTCACCATCCATACACACCACCGAACCGTGGTACCGCTGAGGAGAGCTACCGAGAAAAAAAAAATGCTTGGATGAAACAGGAACAAAAATGTGTGAAATATTGAAACGGAGAGCCAACTTGACATAGGTGAGCTCAATTGTCCAATGAATGGTTAGTTCAACTTCATTATATAGTGAGTGCACGTTGAAGTTGTTATCGGTTGGTTATTAATATTTTTCAGGCTGTTGTTGTCATAACGGATATATCGGTGCCGCGCTCTTGCTTGTCGGAGCAGATGATCCAAGGTTCAGGTGCGGAACGGTTGCGCGCCAATTTGTAATACCTGCTCATCAACTTTAGACTGCGCGCAATACCTCCCGGATCACAACACGCCGCGGGTTCGCAGTCGGATGGAGCACTACCTGACCAGTGTGCAAACAGGAGAAGACAAACACAAGAGCTCTGCTTGAAATTACCATGCACCTCACAAGGATTGGTTTACTTCTGTTCGTGACCGGAATTGCTGAAGGTGAATTTAAATATACCTACGTTATTATTGTTCACTTTAGTGCGCACTGGCGTTGGCTAGAATACTCATAACGACATTAATATATATTATAGTTTAAATATAATATTACTCTAAACTATTAATTGTTTTGTGGGTGGGGTGGGGGCGGTGGAAATAAAATGTGCATGACTTGTTTTAATGTTGAAATGTTTGAATCGGAGGCGATGCGCTGCGGTCTCATGGTATGCCATGTATCTCAAAGGGCTGGAGTGCAGCGCGGGGTGTAACACGGAGAACGGGCTGTGCGTGAAGCCAGGAGAGTGCAGGTAGGCTACGAGATGGCGATGTGTCTGTGCACAGAATGATCGCATCTCCGAAACTGCAACTTCCATCCGATATTGCATGATTAGGCTACCGCATGCTTATCCATGAAGGGATTGATTGATGAAGTGCGATTTCATTGAGTTGGATTCATGCTAATAATATACATTTTATATTGTTTCCTTAAACAATAAATATAAACGTGGTGATTGTATTGATTTATTTCACACGTTGTCCGTTCAATTCATTAAAGCATTTGGTAGCCTGTAGTGTTGACACTCAAAAGTTGATTTACAATTTAGCCTGCTGTGGTGACGAAAATACCTAGGAGGTCCGGTCATGACACCATTGTCCATTGTGTCCATGACAACTGTCACCCGACCTCCTCCATCACCTTAATTACCCCAGAATCTAATTTGTGCACTAAAAAAAAAAGGATATCCCACGTGGACTCCTCTGGTAATTAAAGCCATTAAAAGCCTTATTATTGATGCCTCACATCTCATCCTGGTCATAATCACTGTGCTTCTGAGACCAGCATCAGATGAGTACCATGGGGCTGCTGTGTTGAGGGTGACCTGCGGTCCCTCTGTCTCTCTGTGTACCAGGTGCAAGCCAGGCTGGCGGGGCAGGACATGTGACCAGTGCATCCCCTTCCCTGGCTGTCTGCACGGCACATGTGAGAAGGCATGGCAGTGTCTCTGTGAGGAGGGCTGGGGGGGCAGCCACTGTGACCAAGGTGAGTGAACCCCCCCCCCCCCCCCCCCCCCCCCACACACACACACACACACACACACACACACACAGACCTCCACCCCAACCCCAAATGTACGCAAACCAGTCGAGGCTGGTCGGTGGATCGCGGTCGTTCTGGTCGTTTGTCCGGTGTGATGTAGTTTCGCTGCTCGAATTTCCTGTCAAGATGCATATAACAATGTCAAACGCACCGCAGCAAAGGAAAACTGAGTGCATTATACATGCTGTTTACAAACTAAATTCGATGAACGATACTATGAATAACACCCTTACCACTGAGCACATTGAGGAGAGCTCATTATCTTTCACACTCCTGCTGGAGTGCAGCCTTCGCAGCTGCTGAAGATTCCAGCGTGCAGTCTCCTGCTACTGTCAGGCGAATGCGCAGAGGCTAAAAATATATCAACATTCAACACATTAAACATCCGAAAGAGAAACAGCGAGGAAGGAGAGATCCTGTCTGCCTCCTGGCTCTGTCTGCCCTGGTTATCTCTATTTTTATATTGATATACATATCTGGATAGAGGCGAGGGGTGTGAGAGAGAGATATAGCAAGCAAGAGAGAAAGAGAAAGAGAGTGAGAGAGAGAGAGAGAGAGACTGAGTGAGTGAGACAGAGAGAGAAAGAGAGCAAGAGACAGACAGAGAGAGTGAGACAGAGAGGGAAAGCGAGCATGAGACAGACAGAGGGAGTGAGACAGAGAGAGGAGAGAGCAAGAGACAGAGACAGAGCCAGGGAGATAGAGAGGGAATGAGAGAGAGAGAGATGGGAGAGAGAGAATGATAGAACTGTGGAAATAGAGAGCAAGAGGGGGGGGGGGGGGTGAATTACACACACACACACACACACGTGTGTATGTAGATATCTTTATGTGTGTGTGTGTGTGAGAGCAGTTCTAAAAACAGCCGTGTTTCACAGACACACGTCCGTGCTCGTCGGAGCCCTGTGCTGCCAACGCCACCTGTGTGGAGACCGGGGAGGGGGGCTACCTCTGCATGTGCCCCAGTGGGTACGTGGGGGGCCGCTGTCACCTGAGGAAGGGGCCGTGCCTAACTAACGGGTAGGGGGGCGCACACACACACACACACACGCACGCACGCACGCACGCACGCACGCACGCACACACACACACACACACACACACACACACACACACACTCACACACACACGCACGCACGCACGCACGCACGCACACACACACACACACACACACACACACACACACACACACACACACGCACGCACGCACTCACGCACACACATACACACACACACACACAAGCACTGTGCACAGCTATGCACAGCTACTGTGCACATTAACGTACCACAACACAGGAATGCATGCCAATTATTGCATGAACGCTCTCTCTCTCTCTCTCTCTCTCTCATCATCATCTCAGTTTCTATTACTCTCCTTCTCTCTGTCTCTCTCTCTCTCTCGCTCTCTCTTTATGAACCGGTGTTGGCATCAGATAAAACAGGGGAAATGAAGGTGCATAAATTACCCATGACTATTTTCTCTCTCTCTCTCTCTCTCTCTCTCTCTCTCTCTCTCTCTTTCTGTATCTCTCTCTGTCTCTCTCTCTTTCTCTCGCTGTCTCTCTCTCTTTCTCTCTCTGTCTCTCTCTCTGCCGTCACCAGACATCTCTTCATTTGCATGAGAATCAGATGGGTGCTGTTTATAGCACCACAGAAATCAAATGGTGTTCTAATTGGTGGGACGTCGATACTGTATTATACATAATATATATAATACAGTATCAACGTCCCACCAATTAAAATGTATATATTATATATATATATATAAGTTTGTGACCATATGTTTGTATATATATATTTATTATATTATTTTATGTATATGTGTATGTGCACACTGCTTTGTCCTTCAGCTCTCCTTGCCAGAACGGGGGCACGTGTGTGGACGGCGAGGGGGAGGCGGCCTACGCGGCGTGCACGTGCCCGGCGGGCTTCACGGGGGACTTCTGCGAGATCAACGAGGACAGCTGCGCGCCGAACCCCTGCCTGAACGACGGCCAGTGCACCAACCACGGCCTGGCCTTCGCCTGCACCTGCCCCCCGGGATACTCCGGGTTCACCTGTAACCACACCGCCAGGACCCCCCGCCCCGCCCACCTCCCCTCCCCCGTCCGGCTCCGCCTCCCCCTCCCCCTCCGCCTCCCCCTGCCTGGGCGGCCCGTGCGCCAACGGCGGCACCTGCGTGGACCTCTCGGACCGGACCTTCCGCTGCGCCTGCCCCCGGGGCTTCGTGGGCGTGCTGTGCTCCCTGCAGCAGCACCGGCCCAAGACCGCCAGGCCCAAGCCGGCCAGACCCCCGGCCCCCGAACACCGGGTGCTGGCGCTGACCCCGCAGCACTACTCGCTGTCGGCGCACGCCTTCCACAAGCTGCTGCGGGCGCCGGAGCGGGAACCGCTGAAGAGCGGGCCGAGGGAGGGCGGGCCCGCGGCGGCCGGGGGCGGGGCGGGTCACCAGGCACGGCCAGCTGCTCTGCTTCAGCATGCTGGCCCTGCTCACCTGCCTGGTGGTGCTGGGCACCACCGCCATCGTGTTCTTCGGCCGCTGCGAGGCGTGGCTGGCCAACGCCCGCTACAGCCAGCTGCTGCGGCAGCACCGGGAACACCTGCTGAGGGAGGCCGGCGCCCCGGACGAGCCCGAGAACTCCCTCAACATCATCCTGCCCGAGAAGATCCGGCTGGCCAGCTTCGGGAGGCACTACACCTCCATCTGACCGGAGGCTGTCGGAATACAGCTTCTGAGGGTTTTCTTTTACGCCTGTCTCTCTCTCTTGCCCCCCCCCCCAGCCCCCCTCCGCGCCCCCTGCCACCCACTCCTTTGTGTCCATTAAATAGCACAGCTGCAGAATACAGTATGGCTGTAGGAAGGGAGCAGGCTGTCAGAGTGACGCTCCCCTCCTCCGTGCAGCGACAGGATGTTTTGGAGTGGAGAGAGAGAGAGCCCTGCGACCGTGACGAGAGGATTGTACTTTTGTATTAAAATATAAAATGGAATGTTGCCCGTTGGTCGGTGACTGGAGAGCCACCGTGGGTGGGTGTCCATGGTGGTGGATCTACTCTGCGTCATGTTATCATCATGTTATCATCATGTTATCCTCTTGTTATGCAGATGAGCTGATGCTGTCTAAATCCACCACCAACAACAGAAAAACCATACACTTTGTGTAGGGTTTTTTTTTGGGGGGGGGGGAGGGGCTTTGATTGCTGCTTTACTCGGTGGACAAAATGGGGTTCACATTTTATGGTAATTGGTAGAATGTTTCCAAAAAATGGTTTCCTGCTTTCGTTGTCCCTGCGGATGGATGTGTGTGGGCTGCCTGCTTCGCTGGTGTCTTGTTCCCCAACTCAACATCCTCTGACAGATAACAAAGGATTTATGAACATGCCAGTGGAAATACAAATGGGTTGTTTTTTGGCGAATGGGAGTTAGCATTTTTATTCAGTGTTACAGTTATATTATATCTAATTGGAGTTCGGGCTTTACATATTCATAGGGTAAATTTGCACTTTAAAAACAAATGTATAGAACTACATCTCTTGGGGTCGTACAAATACATTTCATGTTGCTGCTGACGTCAGATGCTGTGTTAGAAAGCTATGTTCTTTGTGAAGGTACTATGAGGAGTTAAAGTCAGCCATGTTTGTTCTGGTCAGGTTGGTTTGAAAGTGGTCTGTCCATCTTGATATACCCTTTGTAGCTTTTCGATTATTAGGGAATGTTTGGCTGCTAACTGACCTCTAAAATTAATCATTTCAGAATTATTGCAGCTGTTTTGTTGTTGTCAGTATTGCAACAATGTGCTATGAAGTATTTACTATTCTTGGTTGATTCATAAAATTGCTGCAAACTCAAGTGTGGTCAGAAAACACCTCCTATTAACCCATTAAAAATGGATTATATTCACATGTTATGTTCAGTACATTTTGGGGATACTGTTCAATGTTTGACATGGTTTGATGATAATGTATGAAAATATGAACTCTGGTATTACATTATCATATTAATCTACTCTTACAAGCTGTGCATATATGGCATGTGGTCATTTTGATGTTTATAATGATTGATGGAGTTTGAGGAAAGGAAAATAAACTCACTATACAATATATTCTTTTTGGTATTGCGATTTTGCAAGATTTTTTTCAGATTTCTGTATTTTCTGTTTTTGATAAAACAGATATTGTGTATGTACGTTTCAATGATAATATGTTTCAATATTGTAGGGGGTTGTGAGAAATTAACAATAAATTAAAACAATGAAATGACTCCTTTATCTTTTATAATACTCCATGACAAGTAAGCACACACGCACACACGCATACACACACACACACACACACACACACACACACACACACACACACACACACACACACACACACACACACATACACACACACTGTCACTCTTACATTTATATGCAGACCTATGTGCACATAAATACTTAACACATATAATATATCATATTCAAATATTTATAATACCATTTGAAGCTAACAACACACAACTTAACTGTGCCTGAGTGACAACATCGGTGACCATATCACGGCTCTATGCTAAGCAAGTACCAGTCGTCCCCATTCCAAACGGCAGTCGCGTTTTAATAAATAGTCTCTGTCTCCATCTTGTGGTGACCTTTGTGTAAACCGACGTTATGCATAGAGAAAAAACGGTAAAATAATAATTTACAGAGCATGTTTACCATGAATTGCGAAAGTCCAAAAAACTTCTAAATAAAATAGCAATTGTATTTTTGAGCATTTGGAGATTTTAACTAATTTGAACATTGAGCTCGTTTTCGATTTCCCGAGTTCAAAAGTGTCAGACTATAACCACTGGGTGTCGCAAATTGTACAAAAACAAATCAAGCGAAGAATGGCCAACAACGTGAGCTTTAGCAGATAAAATGGAGTGCAATTGAATGGAAGTGCAAGAGAAAACCTATCATAATTATGCACATAAATCAACACAAGGTGTATTTAGACAGAAAACATAAATACAACAAGCCATACAATAAACATTTATTTTTGTAAAAGAAGAAATGACACTGTAACTTCTTTTATACCAAACCTAAACAAAAACGATCTACTATAAACTAATAGTGCATATTTTTAATGAATGAATGAATGAATGAATATGATGAATGATGAGTGGCCAGAACACTCTCACACTCCATATCATCAAATCAGAGGAGATCATCCATGGAACAAGCTGAGACAAACATAATGCTCTGGTAATATAAAACAAACATCATCATTGACCTACCTGGGGGTCCATGTGAGCCGTGCGCTGCCCTGGACCTACCCTGTGGACTTCATCTACAAGGTACAACAGAGGATCTGCTTCTGATGGAGACTCTTCTTCTGCTCCAGCGTACTGAGCATCCTGCTACAGGGACACTCCAGCTCCAGGTCAGTGACCCCTCACTCCAGGTCAGTGGCCTCCAGGTCAGAGGTCAGTGGCCTCTCGGTCCAGGTCAGTGGCCTCCAGATCAGAGGTCAGTGGCCTCTATGAAAGTGAGTGGCCTCTTATGTCCTAC
>JAXIVH010000014.1:9597495-9664995 GCA_036785325.1 Urophycis tenuis | reverse complement strand
GCTGTCTATTTCTATTCCTGCTGAAAACCAATCAGATGATATTCTTGTTGATAACCTCTTTCTTTAAATCCAGCACCTAAAGAGGTTGGAACTATTTATTAACCAGACAATCTTGAATCTATCTCTATCTATATCTAGGACTATCTATCTCTATCTATATCTATCTATCTCTATCTCTATCTATCTATCTATCTCTATCTATCTCTATCTATCTCTTCAGACTTGTTGTCAACCAATCATGTAGCTGGAGGCAGGCACCTGAAAGGACCTTATTAGCAAACACAAACTCAGCCAGCAGTAATGAACTGTACAAAAGTGTCTGTAAAGGTTTCAAATCTACACTGTGTAAATTGGCCCATGTAGAAATACATGTATTACAATGTAAAACTATTCTTGTGCAGAATATCTCTGTAACAAAACAGGAACCGGGCCGTAACTCCGCCCCTTGCAGTTTCTGGTTTCCGGACCAAACTGTGTGCCGTCTCCCCCCGAAGTTCTGCTATTACATCGTAGCACTGCTGGACCTGAGATTAGGTCTGAGCCAATGCATAATGTCATCCATTCAACTCCAGTAAGCTGGTTTTCATCTGCTGTTGTTGTTTTCCGTTTCCAGATCCATTCTGGCCAAAGGTATTTGGCCTGGTGTGCAGAAGACAAGCAATTTAACAGACACAGGATTGCGTATGTGTGTGGCCAACTGACTTCTTTTTATCTCTTTAAGCTGGCTTCAACAAGTAACAACATCCTTAAAAAACTGGGGTCTTAAAGTATAATTGATTTTAAAATGTAGCCTTTGTGGACTGACTACCAAACAAACAAACACGCACACAAGCAGGTAAACAAACTCAGGTGACACAAACTGTTTACTGCATAAGAAAAATATACAGCAACATGTACTTGGTGTCCACCACTGCATATTTCCTAGGGTAAAATAAGCATGTTCACCATCACCTCCAGTATTATAACATCAGTATCGGTTCTGTGGTTTTAAGCCGTTTAAAAACCGCACTTCACAACCATACTGGAGGGCACGGCAATGACGCCGAAAGACGTGTTATACTTAGCTCGTTATTTCATGACGCTCATACCAAGGTAGATAAATAACGTCCACACAATCAAATGTTAAAACACCTTGCTTTTTGATTCTGCCGAACAAAATAAATGGCTGTTTAAGTCAACCTGCTGTTAAACATTCCACCTCGAACAGACTGAGATGGAATGAAAACACAGTTGCTATAAGTGTGACATTGCCAACATAAAAATAAATAAAGGCTAAATACAAAACATAAGATGATGTGAGACAAATCGAGTTGGATTTGAAATAAGTATTTTTTTTTTTTTGCATTTAAATTAAAGTTCTAAACATCCATAACGACATTGCTGGGCTTCTCCAGCAGCAGAGTTTGTCTGTAGTGATTGAGCCAGTCTCTCAGCTCAGAGATCCGGTACCCCTCCGGGCCCCTGCCGCCCTGGTACACTATTTTACCATCGTGAAGTATGTAAAGTCTGTCAAAGTAGGCTCCGTACGCGGCGTTGGACGCGTTCTCCATGTTGTCCACCACCACCGCGCACCCGGGCACCTCCAGGTGCATCAGCTGCGCTGCGCTCAGCCGGTCCTCCAGACAGCGGTGCTTGGGGATCTGGTACGGCGCGTCGGAGCTCACCCACCCGTCGGAGGGGTGCGCTTCTTCTATGTACACCACCAAGTAGTCCGCTACGTCCTCGTACTGCTGCACGAGGCCGTGGAACGCCTTGAGGCGCGCCATGAACGGCGGTCAGGTGCAGCTGCCGAAGTTGAGGATGAGCGGCCGGTCGTCCTGCGCGTAATCGAGAACGCGACTGCGCTTTTGGTCACGCAGCTGCACCACCTCGGTGTTGGGCGCTCCGCATCCGAGACGCGCAGCTTTTAAAAAGTCCAGCTTGTGCCCGTGCCACACCGCTTTAAGGGACTCCAGGGTGCACATTCGGTTGGAGTCGGAGATGCACAGCGGGGGGTCTATGGCATCTCCCTCGTCGTGCGCCCTCATCCTGAAAAATACCCTTTTTCGGATGCACAGAAAGTCCAGCAACCAAAACATCACGGCCGCCACGAGAAAGCGAGGGAGCAAAACGAGACACACTATTGCATTTTTAATAGCTTTGACAGTGTTCATTGTTGGTTGGTTTTTCCCCTGTTTCTTCCTTCCTGGACAGCAACAGGGAGATATCGCGTCTGCAGCTGCGACGTCCGACACGTGTGCGCCGGTCTTGCTCTCTTGCTCTGAAGTTAGACTACTTGCAACTTCCCTCTTTTTATAGCACCGGTTGGAAAATGAATGACACCCCGCCTCCATACGGGGGGCGCTGCCTCACACGGTGGGGATTACCTTCTGTCAACTCGCAGCTTGGTTTTACAGCCAACCACCGGAGAGGATGAGGCGCAATGAGCGCTTGGCGCTGGAAGTGGCGACAGTAATGTGGGTATGTATGGCTGGATATAAGTGTTTATTGAAGGCGGCGTTGAATAAAAGCCTTCAGGCGCTGTTTTATTTCCATTTGACGGACACACATCATGAAACCTCCTGTGAGTTGCGTGTTGGTTTTAAAAGACAGCTCTGTCTGTCTTTCCGTCTGATAATATGTTTTTGAAGTTTTAATTAACCTACTGAGATCAGCGTGGTCTATTCGTTTTGTTTTAGTGTTGTAAATGTGTTTAATCTATGCCATAACACACAGTTTACACAGTTTAATCCAAATAATCACATTACAAATGCAAATATATTTTTGCCGAACGATGGCGCTTCAATGAAAGGGAAGGTGATTATAATGCGTAAAGTGGCCCCGATGGGAAGCCATTCTAAACCAGAGAGACACGGAATAACCTAACGCACACAAGCATAGGCAATAGAAACACGACAAACGTGACAACATGTTGGCTTAATTAAAATGTGAGCTTTAAACTGAATAGCGGTAACATTCGGTCTTATCTTTAACGATGATGCATTTGAAGTAGGCTATTATATTTTTATTATATGAGATGTATTCAAATTCATATTTGAGGTATTTTCCATTGATGTCGTTATTACTTGAATGAATGGCAAATATTGTAGTCTAATTACGTTTCTGATAATATATTTGTTCTCTCTCAATTCTAAGTTTGAAATACATATGTAGGTGTTCGAAAAATGAAATGAGCAGAACAGTCTGGGATCTGCATGAAGCCATTAAACTGGGAATGATAAACCTCATGAAAACTGGCAAAAAATAAATGAAGCCCCCCCCCCCCCCCCCCCGCACCAATTTTAATTTTCCAATCAAAGACAAAGTGTTTTTCTGGCGAGGAAGGTCATTCCTTGCTGTGTCGGACCGGCAGCAGCAAACAGAACAGACCGTCCTCTAACCACTCTTAACGCCGTGCTGGCGCTAGAACCTCTCTGGAATCAGATGTCCGTAACACAAAAAGCCCAATTAATAGAGAGTTCTCACAAAGCAGAGGGTTTTATGGAAGCAATTAGAGAGAGAGAGACGGAGGGCTATGAATCATCGGTAGGTGACACGAGGTTGCCACTAAGCAGATAAGTTATGTGTGTCTGACAAAGAACAGGAAATGTCAGTGTTCTGACTGCAGCGCCCCGGGCAGTAGCACGGGGTGACTGCAGTCACACAGGACACTTGAGCCTGCGTTGTGTCTGTTGGGAGTGACGGCGGTGGTTTGTTCCTCTGTCTTATCTCTATCGCGCTGTGGTTTCCTGTGAGGGATCGTCCGTCATAGCCACAGGTTGACAGATTTGTTTCAACAAGATCAATGCGCAGATCAAGCAATATAGCAATATTATGACTAATTTGCGTACATACTAAGAATGCATGAAAATATGAACATCATGTAATTTGCATTTTAAACACATGACACATGTCGTGTTCTCCCCCTTATTTACCTCTTTGCTCATGTCTATTTAAGTGACATGGACAGTGTAATCATAGTCCTAATGGACTAACACTGTAGTGACTACTGTCTTACACACACACACACACACACACACACACACACACACACACACACACACACACACACACACACACACACACACACACGTACACACATGGAAAGTTATATGTATTAATTATAAATAGCTAACTTCTCTACGTCTATGGACTTGCAATTATTATTATTATTGGTTTAAATGAGTGCTATATTTGTAACATATTGACACAAAGTGCAATGCAATCAGTGAATTATTCCTTTTCATAAACACAACACATATAACAGAAAACACAATACACATGTCTTTCCATCTTGAATCAAAGAGCTGCGATTAACATTCAACATCATAAATTCAACATCTTGTGGGCTGCAAACACATGACTTCCAGTCATACATTTGGTTCTGTTGTTCTTCAGTGTCTTCACCACAATGTTTCTGTTCAATACACACCCTAACACATCCACATACATGTTGTCCACACTTTCATTCACTCCTTCGAACCGACACAAATACATGAAACCCCTGTTGTGAAGAATCCCAAACAAGTTGTATTCCCAATGTTCCCTTATTGCTAAGCTTACATTACAAGTGTTCCCGGACACAGCTGAGCTGCAGAGCAGCGCTAACCAATATGTTAGATAAAACTGGAACAACAGATTCAGAGTAACGTCTGAAATGTGCGGCACCCAAGCTCTGCCCTCCGGCGCGAGAACGTTCCAGAACTTGGACAAAGTCATCCAGCCACCGCAGTCTGGAACTTTTTCCCCTTTAAAATCATCTGAATGCTTTTGCTTTCCCACATTTTGAAAGAATCATATCATCAAAATCATTTTTTTTTAATCGACTTGTTTTTACCGACGATTTTGGGTTTTGGGTGCACATCTCCTTCTCTCTCCTGTCTGTCTGTCTGTCTGTTTGTCTGTCAGCACTGCATAATCTGTTCCATCCATCTCTGCCAGTCTGTCAGTTCTCCTCTCCCCTCCTTCTCCTCTGCCCTCCCCCCCCCCCATGGCACCACTGAACCCACTTTATCACCCTGTTAACCGAGCGCTCTGTTCATTCCCACACACTCCGGCTACAAAAATGGATGTGTTTTTTTCTTCCTCTTCTCCTTCATCTTCCTCTTCTCCTTCTCCTTCTTCTTCTTCTTCTTCTTCTTCTTCTTCTTCTTCTTCTTCTTCTTCTTCTTCTTCTTCTTCTCCTTCTTCTTCTTCTTCTTCTCCTCCGTGGTGTTTTTCCTTCCCTTTTAAAGCGTATACCTGCTGTGCTTGGTATCTGTTATGTCTGATAAACAGACTCTAACCCACATACGGTTACCTTCGCTAAACTCTGCTGGGTTCTTGGCAGGCCAGCCGGTTCATCCGAGGACAGTGCCGATCTGGGAAAGGAGCCCCTTTTTTTCTTTTTTTTTTTTTTCCTTTTTTTTTTTTTCTTTTTTCCCCCCTTGCTTACTTATTGAGACGGCTGCGCTCCAGAAACCGCAACTGATGAAATGTCCTAATGACTAGCGCCGCGGAAAAAAAACCCCCACAAACAAAAAAAATAAAGGACCTTAAAAAAATAAATAAAAAGAGAAGGTGTATTTTATTGATAAGGGTGAAGGACGGCCGCCTCTCTTCCAGGTCCCCGATACCTCCTGATGGTGGGGCTCTGAGCACAGCACTCCTCCTCCTCCTCCTCCTCTGGTCCTCCTCCTCTGGTCCTCCTCCTCTGGTCCTCCTCCTCTGGTCCTCCCACAACGCTGGCTCTTTTTTTCTAAAGCAAAGAACACAAATGTTCCAGGAACTTGCAGCTCAACTTGAATGAACTGCTGTTGCCTGCTGCCCCATGGGCTGTGTGTATCTCAGCAACTGGCCCACCGATGGGGAGTGGCGCAATATGTTATAATCATCCGTTTCATCTTGCAGCATCTTTCATCATCCATCTTGTAATACACACTACATCTATATCTATATATAGATATCTATATCTAAATATATCTCTCTATTGTTATTATTATTACATATATATATATATATATAAATATATATGCATACACACACAGACACACACCCAAACACAGGTAGATATAGATTTATTTGATTGAATCTGTCTGAGCTCAAGGTAGTATTTCACCGTAATACAGTAGTATAGCACAAAAGTCACTACTGTAGATATTTGTTTTAATCAAAGCCATTCAATTTAGTTGAAAATAATTTGGGCTTTTTTTGCCTTTTGATGATCCTAACTAGATCAGGGAGAGCACTGTTTGTTGATTGGTACAGTGATCCCCGCAGGTAGCCTACATACTGGTTAGCATTAGCATGATGGTGTAAATTAGTAGGGGCCAGTGCATTAGCATGATGGTGTAAATTAGTAGGGGCCAGTGCATTAGCATAATGGTGTAAAATAGTAGGGGCCAGCACATTAGCACCACAATGCAATTTGATGCACCATCCACATAATGCAAACATCCATTTATTTACATGTGTATACCAGGAATAATCTATGTGACAAAATACAAAATAGTGAAAAGAATAATTGAGCTTATGTTCAACAGGTTACTTCAGCGCTGCTTTGTTCAGAATAAATGTTTCTTCTTCCTCTTCTTCCACGGTTATTCTTTGTAAAATGAAATGAATGCTCAGTTTTGTAAATCACTTTTTATCGTAGTTTGTCCCACGTATACACACATGTATCTATAAATTCACGTTTACGTTATCTGGAAGGTGAATTAAGTTGATTTGTGGGGCTCATGCTGTGGCACCTGGGAATTTTTTATGCTAACCTGTAAAACGAGCGGTCTCACAGAGGGTGAATGGTGAAAAAGCCAAAATCCTGAAAGCTTGAATACCCAGAATACTGATGTTAACAATAAAGTAACAGAGAGCCACACAGATGAAAGTACAGCTAGCAGGCGGCAGGCCTACACTGTGCAGACACGCAATTAAAACGTCACTATAAACGGTTCACTGCCACCTTTACGCAGGATAGCGTAGAGGTGAGTCACTTCAGTTATAAGATTAGCATGAGACAGCTAATCAACTACACATCTATTTAAACCCACTGTAGGTATGACAGAAGTGAATAAACATTCATAATGATGAAAAGCCTGCTCAGCCTACCATCAAAGTTTTTTGTCCTCGATTGGCGGCTCTAGTAATTTCCCTACTTGTCTGGTGTGATTATATTGCACCTTATGACTTAATCTCATTTATCACTCATTAATCACTCATTTATCACTCATTAACGTTAACGGCTCCTTTGTTCAACTTTGGCCTTTTTTCCTTCTCCTCCCATGTCGAAGCCTTCCTGACGGCCGCGTGCACTGCTGAGTTGAGACATCTGCGCAAACCATTGATAATTCACCGTGGGCAGAGAAAACATGTGCGTCGCCACACTTTAAGAGGATTACGACGTGGAAGGTGAATCGTATGGCCACACAATAAACTCATTACGCGTCTCGCGGGCTACCACTGTGGGGGGGTGGGGGGGGGTGATGCTACCTGCCTTTAAGGGGCTGCAACCACGACGCCTCCCCCTAAACAAGGCTGGCCCGGCTGAGTGCAGCGGCGGTGGCGAGATGTCCTTGCGCGGCTCAGCGGCCGCCGCTGTCTACGTGAGCCTATTAGCGCGCGGCGCGGCGCGTCCCCGCCGGGCGGCGGGCGGAACAGCGAGAGGTGCACTTCAGCCGACTCCAGCCCCGGCTGCGCGGGATGAGCCGGGGAGAACCAGACGGGCGAGGGGGAGAGACGGAGAGGAGCTGAGTGCTGCGATTAGCTTCCCTTAGCTAGCCTAGCCCCCCCCCCCCCCCCCCCCCTTATCCCACACACACAGTCCCTGGGAGGACAACTGGAGAATCCCTCCTTTTGACACGCCATGGTCCTCGGGCCGTCGCCGCATTCGTAGAGAATTCAAAGTTGGTCAAAGCTGAACAAATGAGCGTTATTTCAATGACTCAATCTGAAGCTGCACGCCGAGTTAGTACTGGCAAGATCGCCCGCCCGTTAACATTGACAAACAGTGAATGCTTATCTCTGCATGCACAAGCCGCATTGCCAAATACCCAAACAGTACTACAGCAAAAGTTGTTTGACTCCAGCTGGCTGTCCTCTTGTGTAAGTAATCCTCACCAGATCAGACTTGTGTGAGTCCCTTGCATTTCCTGTCTACGGTCAGAAATTAACTTAATTGCTACTGTATCCTACACCTCAGTCTGGCGCGCCACCACTTGGCATTTCACTGTGACGCTGACACTTCGTTAAGCCTATAATAGCGATTGAAAGCAGTTCTCCAACACCTAAGATAATAAGCTTTATGTAACGGACTCCACAGCACCAAGCTAGCCTTTACTCTGTGCTGACACTGTGTGATCGCTCTACTGAATCACACACACACACACTCGCATGCACACACGTGAGAGAGAGAGAGAGAGAGAGAGAGTGCGGGAGTGAGCACACACACACACACACACACACACACACACACACACACACACACACACACACACATACACATACGCCAAAAAAATCAAGCATGTACTTGTACTACGCTCACTTCCTTGTGAGCATCTAGCTTCAGGTGTGAGTGGAATGCTAATCTCTCTTAAAAGCAGCGACTGAGTTGTACATGACTCATGCTGAGGACGTACTACCAGGTGTAGACAACACGTTCTATATTCCAGGGGGGAGGGGAGCTACTGGGAGTCAGCGTGAGACCAGCAGGTTGAACTCGACATCCACGCCGGATGTGAATCTGCTCATTAACGTTGTGCTCTACAACAATTCAACAAGCAACAAGCAATTCATTCGACTTTTATTAGGAGACAACGTATGATTACTGACTTCAAGGGGAAGTTTGAGTCCTGTGTAAACAAAGGGTAAATTAAGCAAGGATATTACAGACCTCTATGATCCATATCATAAAGGTTAATTATGTATAGATCAATGCCCTGTGTCACTTCTGTCACTAGCTACCACCAGACCAAGTAGGAGATGACATGGTAAAAAGCTAGACATTTTCCTATAATATGTATTAACTAGACTGACAACTACATATTCCTGCACACCCTTAATGGTATGAAAACATTTAAAACATTTGTTTAGAAACACCAACACAGTCATTTTCTCTGAATTAAACAGGTTTGAAGTAACTTCCTGACGGTGGATGTGAAGGGTACCACACTATGAAGCTATCCAATATTCCCCCTGACCATCCATTATTTTCCTGGGTCTGTCGTGCTCTCGAAGAGGCAGCAGACATCATCAGAGCTCTCCATGGGATCACTGGCGGTGACCACAGCTCAGGGTTCTTCTGCGCATGGGAAGAAGAAGAAGAAGCGGTTGCAGAATGTGATGATCCTGAGGCTGGAGAGCTCCTGGGACATGTGGGTGAGAGTCTGGAGTGAGCAGACAAAGTCGAAGCTGTGGACCTTCATCCTCTCTGTCGTCTATGCTCAGAGTGCAGATACCACCTGCGGGCAGCAAACTGAAGAAGTGTTTTCCACCTGATGAAGACTCATTGGCTCTTCATCTAGAAGGACAAACTAATATTACGTATGGCCAGCTCCATTACAAACAGCCTCCACAGCCTCCTTCTCCCATTAGTCATGGCTGGGAACTCATGAATGGGAGCATTGTTGAAGACATGATACTGAAGTATATAACAGTATGTACTGAAGAAATACTGATATGAATGCAGACCTTAAAAAATGTAACTTTCGTTGCTGAAAATCATCTTGGATTTTCCAAAAAAAAGTATCAAATCATCAAAGCAATGCAAAATGATGACTTCCTCAACACAAAGGTCTCAGATGCCATGCACAGCGCAGCATTGTGGGCCAGCCCAGTGAAACGCTCCTGTCCAACATGGCCCACTGCGGCCATTGTGGATTCGGGCCTCTCACAAAGTTATCCTGCTAAATCCTCCCCTCACCTTCGCGGAAGACAAAGTAACGGAGCTTCCCGCGGACACGGCATCGCTGGAGATGACCCAACGAGCCGCTCGAGTCCATCTGTCTGAGGACGCTGTGTTCATCCCTGATGGGGCCGCGTGATTCAACAGAAGAGGCTGCCTCTGTGTTTGTACGTTGGGCTGCAGAAATGTGCACAGTGGATGTGTGCAAAGAGTGTGTCAACACACCTTGACGTTACTTGCAGACACACGCATGGAGCTACTGTTCAATGTCCACTCGCAAGCCTCTTCAGGCTGCGTTTACCCATAAACAATTTAGCCCGCAGCTATGATTATATATACAGTATATACCTGTTGAACATCCAATATGTGTGTGTGTGTGCATGCGTGTGTGTGAGCGCGCGTGTGTGAGCGTGCCGTCTCTATCTGTGCTCAAACAGACTGTGAATAGAGTGCCAGCCTAATGGTGGGGGACATTCACACATTGTTCTGACCACACAGGGAACGCATAGCCTCTGGTCCAGGATGACATAACATGCGTGTGTTTTCACAGGAGCAGTTGCTATACTCAATAGCTGAACACCTCACCAAACTGGCCTGTCGCGCTGCACTTGAATCTCCATCTTTTGCACTCTTGCACCTCGCAATATCAAGCGTCTTTTAAAATGTTGTTCTGTGTTCATTCACTGTTCAGACGGTGAGATGTCTAAGAGGAATTCTCAGTACACACAATAATGGGGCGGCAGTAGCTCAGTGGGTAGAGCGGGTGGACAGAGCGGGTCGTCCACTAACCGTAGGGTCGACGGTTCGATCCCCTTGACCCCCCTCTTCCTCCAACTGTCCACATGTCGAACCCTCACAAATGTACTGATTGTAAGTCGCTTTGGACAAAAGAGTCTGCTACATGACCCTTTACCCTTTACAATAACTCTACAGACAGAAGGGCAGTGAAGTGGCGAGGCTGTTTGACTCCAGGCTCCAGGTTCAATCCCCAATGTTGAACCTCCACCTGCTCCTGAATTACATATTTCTGAATGCATCTGCATACACAGAAGGAGAATACATATATGAAGTGATGAGAATAGAGTGATGTGCTGCATTTCCATCAGTATTTATAGCTTCTGATGGTTGCTTCCTTGCCCTCTAGTTTTCTCTTTTCCTATCATTTCCTCGACTGCCTCTCCTTCCTGCTCACTCCATCCCCCTTTCTCCTTTCATTTACCCCCCCTCCCCCCCGCCCCCCCCCTACCCCCTTCTCTCCTCTCATTTTTTTCGCCCCTCTTTGCCGTAGCTTTGTAAGACCCCCCTGGTGAATCCTGGCCCTCACACTCTTGTTTCAAAGGAATGAAAATTCGTGGCTGGCCCGCTCCATCAATTCTCTCCTGACTACCCCTCCCAGCCACCATCACCCACCCCGCCCCCACCCCCCATCACCCACCCCACCCCCACCCCCCTTGCATCTGCCAGGACATATTAGGAAAGGCGGTACGGAGCTCCGCCACAGCCTCCATATGAAAGTGTTTAGGCCCCCCTGCAGCCAACGTGTGCTGGTCAATTGAGGCTCCACTGCTGTTTACAGTGTGTGTGTGTGTGTGTGTGTGTGAGAGAGAGAGAGATAGATAGAGAGAGAGAGAGAGAGAGAGGAGAGAGAGAGAGAGAGAGAGAGAGAGAGAGAGAGAGAGAGAGAGAGAGAGAGAGAGAGAGAGAGAGAGAGAGAGAGAGAGGACAAAGACAGAGATACACCAGAGAGAGAAGAGGGACAGCAAAAGATAAAGAAATAGAGAGCGACAGTGAGACAGGGACTGGGATGGTGCCAGAGAGAGAGAGAGAAAGAGAGAGAGAGAGAGAGAGAGAGAGAGAGAGAGAGAGAGAGAGAGAGAGAGAGAGAGAGAGAGGAAAGAGAGAGAGAGAGAGAGAGAGAGAGAAAGAGAGAGAGAGAGAGAGAGAGAGAGAGAGAGAGAGAGAGAAAGAGAGATGTAGTTTGTCATGTAGGACACAGTGGTGACCTGGTTGTGTTCAGGATAGGTGCTGTAGGTGGGTGGTGTACATGTGCTCTGGGTGGGTGGTGTATAGGCGCTGTAGGTGGGTGGTGTACAGGGGCTGTAGGTGGGTGGTGTATAGGCGCTGTAGGTGGGTGGTGTACAGGTGCTGCAGGTGGGTGGTGTACAGGTGCTGTAGGTGGGTGGTGTACAGGTGCTGTAGGTGGGTGGTGTACAGGTGCTGCAGGTGGGTGGTGTACAGGTGCTGTAGGTGGGTGGTGTACAGGTGCTGTAGGTGGGTGGTGTACAGGCGCTGTAGGTGGGTGTGTACAGGTGCTGCAGGTGGGTGGTGTACAGGTGCTGCAGGTGGGTGGTGTACAGGTGCTGTAGGTGGGTGGTGTACAGGTGCTGTAGGTGGGTGGTGTACAGGTGCTGCAGGTGGGTGGTGTACAGGTGCTGTAGGTGGGTGGTGTACAGGTGCTGTAGGTGGGTGGTGTACAGGCGCTGTGGGTGGGTGGTGTACAGGTGCTGCAGGTGGGTGGTGTACAGGTGCTGCAGGTGGGTGGTGTACAGGTGCTGTGGGTGGGTGGTGTACAGGGGCTGTGGGTGGGTGGTGTACAGGCGCTGTGGTACCTCAGAGATCAATAGAAATGCATCCAGAACAACCCAAACACGATGGAATTCCTGAATGAGCGTGAGCTCATTTGTTGACTTGGAGAGGGTAGCATAGAGTGTGTCACAGCTGAGGAGACGCAGAACAAATCAAATTGTTTCATTGTTACGCAAGATGATAACAGGATGATAACAGCCCCGTTATCTGTGGAGACAGTTAAGAAGGTCACACACGAACACAGACATCCGTGCACACAGAGACAAACACATGCATGCACACACACACACACACACACACACACACACAATAAAAAGACAGACCTGACCTCATACGTGCAAGTATTTAGAATTTAGAATTTAGGACCTCACTTAACACTTACTTAAGACAGCCAGGGGCCCAATTTGAACTGAATAGCTACATTGGTGTGGGTGGAAAATGACTTCTGCTTAGGGCTGATTCATCAAATAATGATGAGCAATTTATTAGTGAGGTAAGGTCCTAGGAAACTGTAGACAATAGCCTGTCTCGAGAGAAGCCTACAAAACAAGACAAAGGCAGATGGTGTTCTGGACAATGTCATTTATTTTTAGGCCAATGTTAAGATTAGATCTTAAAGCACAAATTACTGCGCAGGATACGGTATCTGTATGCTGGGGAGGAGTGTGGCCAACATGTTGGGGCCCTCTGGACTCTGGGCCCACAGTGTAGAGAAGCTTTCCTCTGATGGAGCAAAGCTGTTGGGAATTACGATGGACTTTTGAGAAAATTGTCAGTGCAAATAACGCTTTAACAAGAGTACTATAACACTATACATTAATACTTTAATACACTTAGACAGTGATAAACAAAACACAAATCAGGGAAAGACAGCAAACGTGTAAGTACTGTTAACTTGTTGCTGGGTAAAGTCTAATCTGTATTGCCTTTGCAAGAGTTAACGTGTAGCAACGTAGCTTGATGTAAGCAGCCTTGTTGTTTACTGAAGGGTAGCGTCTCCTGGGAGACACGCCGCCTCACATCGTCATTAGTTCCCCGCTCATCACTGGAATTCACAGCGTGAACACCTGTTGAACATCCAATATCTCTCTGTCTTTAAGAAAGTGCTGGAAAATCGAGGATCCTATTGAGCTTTAGGCTAATAAGCTAATAGCTAATTGGCGTCGAACTTGAAATGAAGTTCTCGTGGAGCATGGCGGGGAACCACCTGGCTACGACGAGAGCCACGTCCCTTGAACCGTTCTTTGAAAGCATCTGTAAAACACAGTCCGAGGTATTTCAATGGCGCCGTGACACTCGACAGCGCAAACACATGAAACACGACGCACAAAATGCCATGAATAACAATGATGGGCCCATGAATGTAGCACGCTGCTGTTGATGTTTCGATGACAATAATAACAATGAGTAACCTCAAAGACAATCGCGCATAGAGGAGCCTCACCGAAAACAAAGAAACGCTGACGACAATAAACAATAAAGTTTTTTTTTCAAAATGAGAACGCATGTCTGGAAACCCAGAAACCTGCTGCTGTCCTCCCACACTGTCGAACTAAACTTTACGTGCTAATCCCCCACGTCCTAACATTCTGGTTACATAAGGAGCCAAAGCGTCCACTTTCAATTTGCAATCCCATTTTTAATGTGTTTGTGGGGGAGGTGGGAGGGCTTTTTTTTTTTTTTTTCTCGCAAGAAACAAACAGCTACCTACAGACAGAAGGAAATACAAGGCGCAGGCAATGAAGGCAAGGTTGGAAACACAGGCGGTCGTATGCTGCGTAGTTATTCAGGATTAACTGCATCAATAATAATGATCAGCAATCTGAGTCCGTTCTATCATCATCTGGCGAGGTCAATGGGGTGTTGAAAAATGCATGATTTAGGAGACGCCGGTGGGGGGGGGGATCACAGGCCTCTGCAATCAATGGGCTCTATAGGATTAAATGACTTCATCCATCTCTATGATGCATTTCAAACCTGTGTGGCAAATTCAGACGTAAGAGAATGCTGAGTTGCCAACCTTTTATAAACAACATCCACTCTGCTGGTTACATAAAACATATTTTTGCCGAGACGGTGGAGTGAAAAAGCAGGCATCTGTCATCACTCTTTAAACTCCGTGTAGCAGACAGAACACAGAGAGCTGGCCTTCTGCCCCGCTCCGTTTTCAGTATATTTCTCAACAATAAAGATTGTATAACTACAAGGGCTATTTTAAGTTAAATTCATATCCAATAAAAATGTTAGTAGTCAATTTATATTGTAGACAAGCAGAACGTCACCGATGACCACAATCTCTTTCCCAGTGGATCTTTTGATTAAAATCACAGGTTTTCTGTACTGAACTGTAAAAAAAACATGAGGCAATGAAGTGCAATCGTCACTAGATTGTCTGAATTCGCTGAATCCCAAACTCAAGCGAACCAAAGTGGCTCAAGTCACCAGACTCGTCTGGTGGTTGGCTGAATGCTGAACTCAATAAATCACTGCAGTAAAAACACCTACAGAGACGTAGCTGGGGCCTAAAACAGAACACGCAGACCAGAATATCTTCATTTTATTGGGGACTCTTTTGAGGAAACTGACGTGAAGGAACATGCCGAGCACATCTCCTCCATGTGCTCCACAGCCTCTGATATCACGTTACCTCAGGACGGCTCCTCCAAAGAACTGTTAACAGTGGAGATGACTCCATACCCAATACTCAGAATAAATACATTTTACGCCAAGGAAAATACATGACAGAGTGTGGTTGTTATTACTGGAAGATCTTCGTTGGGGTCGCTTGTTTGCCTGTTTGATCAGGGTTTTTGTGTTTGTGTGTGTGTGTGTGAGTGTCTTGTGTGTGTGTGTGTGGTTCCCTGATTAACTACCTCTAATCAACCGTGTGCTTGATCTGTGTTATTTTGTGCTATTCCAAATGAGATTCTTCTCAATTATTTAGGACACTGAAAGAAAAGCAAGAAAAAAAGTTCCAGTCTGAAAGTGCTCCTTTAGATCTCTCTCTCTCTCTCTCTCTCTCTCTCTCTCTCTCTCTCTCTCTCTCTCTCTCTCTCTCTCTCTCTCTCTCTCTCGCTCTTCCTGACACACTGCTGTGAGTGGGCAATGCAGCAATGAAAGCTAATACTAAGCAGACAGTGGGAGAGGGGAGGGAGACAGACATAGAGAGAGAGAGGGGGAGAGAGAGAAAGCGAGAGAGAGAGAGAGAGAGAGAGAGACAGACAGACAGACAGACAGACAGACAGACAGACAGACAGACAGACAGACAGACAGACAGAAAGAGAGAGATAAATAGACAGAGAGAGGGGGAGGGAGAGTGAGAAAGACAGAAAGACAGAATGGGAGAGAGAGAGACAGAGAAACAGAACAGGAGAGAAAGAGAGGGAGAGACAGGGAGAAGGGGAGAGGGAGAGAAAGATAGACAGGGAGAACGAGAGACTGAGAGAGAGAGAGTGTGAGAGGAAGAGGGAGAGAGAGAGAGAGAGAGAGAGAGAGAGAGAGAGAGAGAGAGAGAGAGAGAGAGAGAGAGAGAGAGAGAGACTAAGTAGAAGACTCAGCTGTGTACTTGCCATTTCATCCATCCAAGGTTCAGGCGAGGACAAGACTAGCACACTCACTGCCTTGAGATTAGTCTGGGTGTTTTGAAAGGGAGCCGAGGGAAAATGGTGGGTGTTCAGCAGATCTGACAGCATCGTATCAACAGTGACGACCGTCAACAGATTGCATGGGGTTTCAATGCATGAAGGTTTACATGGGGTTTCAATGCATGAAGGTTTATCATCTGATAAAAAATGGCCTTGGCCTTTATCGTTTATCTAATTTTTTCAGATAGTAAATTTGGTTCCGATAAATTCATCACACGTTCAAAATAATCCATGTCAAGAGTAGCATTGTGTGAGTTGAACTTTAACATTTAGGGCACTTTGGCCAGGGGATCTCACATAGTGTAAGGTCAACTACATTATTAGCAATTTCTGGTTCTAAAGATTAATAAAGTGATGATTCATAATTGCGTCATGGCGATCCAAAATCAACAACCTCTTGTTGAAAATGTTCAATTGCTGCATTGACTGACTGACCGCTTCAGAGTTTGTTTCTTTGCAATCAAGGACAGATTCTTGGGTAGGAAGTCGTAGGATTATGTTATGTTTACAACTTAATCATCGCGGCCTTGCATTCTATCACTGTTCAATATTCATTCTGAGATAGGATCATCTCTACAATGAGACACACACTAAAACTATTACAGCAGCTGATATGGCGGTGGTTTTCAGAAGCTCTGGCTTGTAGCAGGACTTTGCACTCTTTCTACTCCACTCGAAACACTGCAGTCAATTCATTGTCGCTTAAGAAAATACCTAAAGCATATGGACCCATCCAACCAAACGTGGCCCCCATCCCCCAGTAACAACACCTATATTGTTTTTGTGCCAGTAACTATGCACCAATCCATTATCTCTACAAAAAAAGCCTACTTTGCCGCTAGGGATGAGGGGGCCTCTTTCTCGAGCCTACAACATGGAGCTTTCCAGGAATCAGAGGGGCCGTTAACCTAAAACAGCCTCGGGTTGCCAGAGAAAAAACCCTTTGAATGTCCGCCCAACAGCTTGCCCATGAAATGGCCAGTCAATAGTTCTGGTAAGGGAGATCTAATGGATGATGTTGGCCTTTCACCCAGTAATGGCCAGTTGTGTTTTCGCAAGGAAAACAAGGGACGTGTTCGGTTTATGGGATTTAATGTATGTGCATCTTTAAAACGTACACAAAAAAATCAAGACAGGAGTGATAAATTAGGAAGCGCAAGGCAACATGGGAGAGAGAGGAGTCTGCACACTGCACCACATCCCCTCCGTATCCCCCAGCGTTGCGTTTTACCCATTTCTAGTCTTCTTCTGCGACTCGTCTAGCTTAACTATAACTATGTTCACAGCTGTCTCAGACCTTTGATGTCCCCTTTAGTGACACAGCTCTTCCCCCTCCCTCTTGTGAATAACATACAGTAAATTTCACCAAGGAGCCCCACTTGACTCTTTTTTTTCCCCTCTTCTTTTACTATTTTGACATTTTTCCAGAGGACGTTGAGGGTTGATTAGAAAAGGCTGTTTAGGGGATTCCAAATGCTTACCACAGGTCCTTGTTTCGTTCGGATTAAGAACAAATGATTCATTTCCAGTAGAGACAGAGGCACTGGGAAATAAATCTTTTTACTGGAAGACCAAAAAGTGTGTATTGTGTGACAGTAACATGACTCACTGACATGTGGTGCTGTAGATGGAGATTGTAAGTTTAATACATTGTTGGCCAAAACGGGAAAATGAAATGTTCTCTGGTTCTTGGGGCTATAAATTACAAAAGGTACAATTTCAGCAAATCCTTTGAAAAGTGAGTTCCCATGCAAGGGATCTTTTTGTTTGAAGCGCTTTTATATTGAAATACCCAGCATAATGATAACATAATGTTTTTGGTCTGGGAATCAGCAGTTTCAGGAGGGACCTCTCAAGGGAGTTGATGTGGCTGTATAAGTAATTATTATATAGTTTTAACAGCATTACATTATAAGTGCGAACATAGATGGATGGAACAACAACTCAGACCAGACACATCAAGTAGTGAAGGATTACATGCCCGACAGCTCAATCCATCAACGGAAAGTCATCTTTTAAATATTATGATACAGACGGAAATCAAGAGTTTACGACACGTGTTCATCTTTATTTAACAGTTCAGAAATCACTGCTTTTTTTTTTTTTTCCACCCGGGACATTGATGTGCAAACTGCTTTTAGATTTTATTCAGACCTTCTCTTGAAAGTACCACCATGAACAAAACACTTCTGTTTTCCATCCTGAAGGGAATGCCAACGAGTGACACGCTTCGTATCTCTTGGGCTTTGCAAAAAATCTCCGACAGCATTCTCCTCATTCCTCCCGTGGCCGTCGTTTTTCGGGGAAAGTGAGAACTTCCTTATTGGTGCACGTTGCAGCGATAAATCAAAAGGGTTTTTTGAGGGCGGAATTCTGGAGAACCTCAAGGAGTGTAGCGCTGCGTTCATACTGTCCTTACGCCCTGATGAATGCCTCTTCTGACAGAAGACAGCGCATGCAGCACCGGGATGACTTTTACATCAGAGCATTGATACTTGGACTTTGAGTAAAGCCTGACGATCGTTGCCTCGTCTCAAATGCATCTAAATCATATCATAAAAGTCTTCTGCAAGGGGCCTGCTCCGCTCGGTGCATCAGATGTGGTTAACACGGTCCAGACGGGAGCCCTACAATACGCACAAAAGCATCAGGTTTCAAAAATGTTAATCTGTAAAAGAATGAGCAGATAAAGCAGACAGGAATACACAACACAAATCTACAGTATGACGTGTGTTTACTTTGAATGTAATTTGTGTTTGGTGTTTACTATAATGCTTTGGTAACCTGGAATAAATCCGAGCTCTATCTCAGCGATACCATGCTAATCGCATTAATGCCCCAGCACCAGTCAGTTGAGGTTATGACTAGAACAGAGGAGAAGAGAGAAGCGGGGAGGCAGGCTGAACGACGACGGAGAGGAACAAAGACTTAGCGGAGCAATCGTGATGGAAGGACAAACTTTGAGGGTCAACCCTTGCAGAATTAATTTGATCCCGTGTCAGAAATGCCTGCAAGAAAAAGAAAAAAACTCAAGCTGAAACGCTGCGACCGCATCCGAAGCCCACTTCAGATGACGGCACATGTGACGTGTCAGCCTGTCTGGTGATCACCATCACTATCATCATCACTATCGTCATCATCATCTTCATCAGCAGGCAGTCATCACCACCCGCGTACCCCTCTCCCCTTTATCGTCTCTGTAACAGATGAGGTCAAAGAGCCAGCCAGCCAAGTTAAGAGAGTTGAAAAGAAATTGAAAAAAAAAAAGAATCTGCCGCAAATGTTCCAATCTATGTGCTTGCGGAGGCGAGAGTTCAAAGCCAGGGCTTAATGTAATTCTCTGGCACAACGGGATTTGTATCAGTCCCAAAAGGGTCAGTGAGGATAAGAGATGCTAAGTAGTAGTGTTTAAATCCTTCCTAAACCCAGCCGCCACAATTCAACCACCCACCGCCCGCTGCCCTGGACTCACTTCACCTCCGGGTGTGGTCTGGATCACCACACCCACGGGGAGAGGAGGGGGAGGAGGAGGAGGAGGAGGGGGAGGGGGAGGAGGAGGGAGAGGAGGAGGAGGAGGAGGAGGAGGAGGGGGGAGGGGGAGGGGGAGAAGGAGGGGGAGGGGGAGGAGGAGGGAGAGGAGGAGGAGGAGGAGGAGGAGGAGGGGGGAGGGGGAGGGGGAGAAGGAGGGGGAGGGGGAGAAGGAGGAGGGGGAGGGGGAGAAGGAGGGGGAGGGGGAGCAGGAGGAGGAGGAGGGGGAGCAGGAGGGGGAAGAGGAGGAGGAGGAGGAGGGCTGAGGCGCTGCATGCTCATGCAAACACGTGAATCCAGACTTAGTGAAAGAAAACATAAAGAATCACAGCCTCTCAAATCCTTCCAGCTCCCAAATATCAAACTTTTGTTCCAAACTTTTTTGTGGAGCTGTGTAAATGCTGGATAGTTTATATTTCTTTGTTGCCATCCACACTGTATAGACAGATGTGGGAGGGATCGCGAGGCAGATTTAAGTGGACTAAGGACTCTAAAGCGGCAAGATTGGTAGAAACTTAGACCCATATCTGAGAGGACAATGGGTCACCATACATCAAGCTGGTGGGTAATCGCTTCAGGCAGTGAGATGTGGTGTGTGTGTGTGTGGGAGAGAGATAGAGAGAGAGAGAGAGAGAGAGAGAGAGAGAGAGAGAGAGAGAGAGAGAGAGAGAGAGAGAGAGAGAGAGAGTGTTTGCTTTCTTCTCAGGCCCACCACCAAAAGATGTAATGATTGAATTGCCGTATAAACCGGACATTGACATCAGATAAGATATATTGTTTGTTAAACCTGCCAAGCTTAGCTGAGCATGGTCTGTCCTCCTGCATTTTATTAGGACCCCAAGAGCTAAAATTCTTTGACACAACACACAAGTCACAGTACTCCTGCCCCAGCTGCTCGTTGGATTTAAGTACAGCCAACACAAGTTCTATACTTAAAGGTCCAGTGTTTAAAATTTAGTAGCAACTAGAAACTGAGGTTTCACATTGCAACCCACTGAATCCCCCCCCCCCCCCCCCCCCCCCCTCACTTTTCAACGTGGCCTGTATTGTGTAAGGTGCCAGAAGGTCCTTCAACCTCTCCCCTCACTTCCCAACGTGGCCTGTATTGTGTAAGGTGCCAGTAGGTACTTCCAATATGATGTAGTGCCAAGCCAGGAGGTTCCTTTATGGATGTATGCACTACATTTAGTTATAGGTCTAGTAAAGGCGATTGTTCTTTGCAATTTCTTCTCACGTCGATAAAATGATCACAGATCATGGAACTGAACGAGAATGCACACATATGCAGCCGTTATGCGTTTTGCGGAAAGATAAAACACATGAATCTTAACCGCACCAGGGAAGACTTTTGGCCGTTTGAGCCTGAGAATAACTCAGTTTAAGCGATCACAGCGTAGCGTCTTTGTCACCGTTCCCATGGACGCTGTAGGACACCCGGAGGGAGTAGCCTCTTTATGTTTCTCACAGTCCTTGTTATCTGTGAGAGTGTAGGAGAAGGGACTTCACAGAGCTGCACAGAGCTCCACAGAGCTGCTCAACCATGAGGCCGTCAAGATCCACTAAGGTCCACAATTCGTCGTCATCTACAAGTCAGAGCAGAATACGGCGAATCCCTTTTTCATCATCCCCAGCCCTGATGATGAGCACACACACACACACACACACACACACACACACACACACACACACACACACACACAATGTGGTGGCTGTCTTGTGGGCAGGAAGGCCGCAGACAGAATGTGTGTCAATGTGGCGTAATGGTTTGAAACAGATGAGGTCAGGAGGGGACATTTCAGAAGTGCTGAATCAACTGATAACGAGAGCGCAGCTTGATATTCTATATTTGATAGTACCTTTTAGATATTAGTGAGGTTGTGCTATGAATATCGACAACCCGTGTCTCAAGTCTTTCCAGGAACTCCAGTCAAATCAAAATACACTGATGTATTATATTCTGGGAGCGTGCCAAGTGGGCCACTCCTCTGGGTGTGTGGGGTTGTATGACACCTCAACTGACCCCACATACATCACATCAACAGAAAGAGGGCAGTGGAAAGAAACGCTCCCCAAAACATAACAATACAATAATAGCTCTAATATTCTGCAGAAGCCCTTACAGTTCAATCAGGGTCGAGGCAAACTATTAAAAGAGAACTAACTAATTATTCACATTAGAGCATTTGGAGAGATCAAATGAGAGCCATTACAGCCAATCACATGGTTCTCAATGGGACAATGGATCCCTGGAGCCTGCGGAGATGAGGTGCACCCCTAGTGGAGTTGAGACGCTGGTGGTGGACGATGGATGGAGCTCCTTGGCTCTGGAGGACGGTGAGGGGACAGCGGAGGGCTGCGACCAGTCACAATGAAAACAACAGCGGTGAGCGTAAATGAGATCTATAGACTTTATACCCTGCAAGATGGGGCGCAACTCTATTCCTGTCTAATGCGCAAGGTCCTGATTGGTGAAGGGATCAAGGGGAGGGGCTTACAACGACAGCATGGGAATTTAAAGCACTGACATAGATGATGAAAAATAGAAGAGGAATGTGGTCTTCCTGAACTTTTGCCTTGGCTACAATCTGTATTATTCATAGAAATGATAATATGTAAGCACGTTGCGATACATTTATTCACTTGATTTGATCATAAAATGTTGACTATATCTTTATTTAAATATCTTTCTACATCTTGCTTTGAAAAAAGTGTAATAGTGCTAAATAGTATCATATTAACAAGCAGTCAGGATTGGACAATTTGGGAGTTTATGAAGGCAGTATTTAGGCCGTTGCTTCAACTGTATCTCCCATGTCTCGGACTGTTGCCACCGCTCTGAGTCACCTTAGATGAACCATCGCATTTGGCTCTGTTCAGACGTGGGCGATAGAGAGAAGGACTGAGAAAGAGAGAGACAGAGAGAGAGGGGGAGCGAGGGAGAAGTGTGAACAGCATGAGGTTGATTTATAATTAGAGTAAATGTCTGTTTAGTACCCCTGCTGTTTTTGGTGACGGCTCCATTGCAGAGAGTGAGAGGGAGCTTTGCCTCTTTGATATTTAAATGAAAATTTCCGCATGACACATATTCCAGCATTTAAGGATGGCCACGCACGTCTGGTATAATTAGGACCTTGATAAAGGTTTGTTTTTGTGTGTACTTGAACTAATGCCTGACCAACCACTGTCGAGAAAAGTACGTGCACAATTTATTCAGGTCTTTTTATCACTTCCTGAAGGTTAACTTGAGGAACATCATTGGGTAATACCATATCTGAAAAACCTTGTTCGACACCTTGTTTAGCTATTAATACTACTTTCCCATCAACTCCAAGAGGCATCCGTTTATTCTAACCTCTAGAGGGTGCTAAATGCTATTGGCTAATCCAAAGGAATCTTACAAGCAAACTCAAATTCTCCGATAGCCTACATCTGTAATAACATTTAACACTGGTGTCTCCAGATATTGGATTTTATGTGGGGATAATACACTCGAAAGCATGTGGTTATCGAAGAAAAATGCACTTTGTGAAGGCAAAACACCCTGGACACTTGCGAATCATCCAAATATAAGGGTGTTGATAACATTTTTGGCGATAAATCATTATATTGCATCAATCTAAAGGATAAATCCATTGCTAACATAATGTAATGTTAGTAATGGTATATTGCTTGCTACATAACCTTAGCAATATACCCACAACTAGCCCGCTAGGAAACATAACATGTAACTCCATCTTTTGTTTTTCTCAACGTTTTATTTCCTCAGTTATACAACACTGCTACGCTCCTTAATTATACTAACAATATGTGACAGGTAAAAAAGGCAGGCGGTGTTATTTAGTCATTCAGACAATAAAAACTTGTGGCCGTACGTGTTGGGGCATGACATTGATGAAGCCATGTGTGCCTTCTGCTCTGCATATGATCCTGGTTACAACTCAATGTTGAAGCACTGCACTATCAGACGTCTTAAAATGATGTCATAATAATAAAGGGACAGGTCTCAGGGGTGGTGTTAATATAGCACACATAATAAGATATAAGCACTGATTGTTAGCTGCTAACTTTCCAGTTAAAAGTGATCCTTGTGTGCTAGCTATAGTTTGATTAAGTGCTTCCTCACATGACTCTCCCCCTTGGAACATCTGTTTTTTTTTTCCCGCTTCGACTCGGGCCTTATTCACCAAGCAGCCATCTTGGTTACATCGTGGTTCTTCACGCTAGCTAAATGTGGAATCCATATTCAGTCCCCCCGCACACGTTGAGAACCAAGTTGGCCGCTAGATGACTAAGCGTACATTGCAGAGACAGTACTTTATGAGTGCTTTAACGTATTTACACTGTTTAGCTGGCATTACTGGGATGACTTTGGACAATCACCCAGCTTTTGCTGCAATTCTTCAAATTATGTCTGGTTTATTTGGCCATACATTTTTAACGACTAGTAACAACTGGGGATATCATGTTTCTAATCATTTTATCATCCACATATATCCCTCTCTACAGGGTGCGTCTGACTTACTTACTTTTTTACTGTAAAAGTAAGCAGTACTTAAAGTAGCCTAATTCTATTTTTACTTAGATAAGCCCTGGCTTAGCAACCTACATATGCATGCAGTTACAGAATTTGTTGACTCGTGAAAAATGAGAGGAACACATCTAATTCAAAGAAACTGGATAACAGGCATTGCAGCTGTTGCGGGCGATCACTTTAATGATCTGATTTAACACTACAACAACAACTCTTTCTAGTGACTTAATCAATGCAACACGAGACGCCCTCGGCGCATTTGCAAGCGAAGGCCCTTCACACGCATTAGAAATACCTCATTCCCAGGACAGTAGAAGGGGCATTAGTGGTAAGCCACAGGCAGTGGGTGTCATTGGCACAAATACACATAATAATCACAGTAAAAGGACAGAGCGCATGGCGGAGTGCAGAGCAGCTTTAGGATATTGGTCCAAAAACGCGAACTTGAAATTATCTTTATGTACGTAGTGATCGATGATGATTGAAGATTTTGAAGTTGTTCAAAAAGAAATAATTATTAGTTGGACTATTATAGTTGGAAGATTGTGCAACGATGGCAAATAATATCCCATGCAATTTTATGAGACAATACTGTCTAGAGTAGACTGTCTATTTATTTATGCCCGATCATCAGCCAATATACTTAACATATGCAATATGTTCACAAGCAAAATATAGATTCAATGAAAAAAAAATAAATAAAAAAATAAAATATATATATATATATATATATATATATATATATATATATATATATATATATATATATATATATATATATACATATATAAATGTTGCCTAAGGAATTGTTCACATTATTTCATCACCTGGCAAACAAAGAATTGGCAATAAATCTGTTGGCGTTGACACAAAGGGGTGGAATATACACTGCTTCATAATGTCAGTGAGATCCCCAAATCAACTATTATAATCCTACCGTTGACATGTCTCATATTTTCATCTTCCAAAAATGTATCTGGTTGTTTTTCGGCCTCAGGAGAATGAAACGCTGACATTGTCACGCCTGGATCTGAATCATCGACAACAAAACCAAAGAAAGGACACAGCAGCCTTGGAAATCAAAGGCTTTGCTGAATGCAGTTCTCTCTCTTCAGAGAGAATAAGTCTGTAGGACAACAAGTGGAGATACACACTGTGTGTGTGTGTGTGTGTGTGTGTGTGTGTGTGTGTGTGTGTGTGTGTGGCTCGCACCGTGACCTTATTTATGAACAGCAACCACCTCAAACACAATCCAACCTCTTTTCTCTGTGACAACCTCACCTTCCCACGGCCTGGGGCAGCTAGCCACGCCAGCCGGCAGAGCTGATTTAAATCATGGATCAAGAAGATGAAGAAGGAAATGGAAATGAAGGAGGAGAAGAAAAAAAAAAAAACGGAGAGGTTATTATCAGCCATCACCCCCTCAGTCAGTGTATCACTGTACAAATGTTGAATAACACCTTCACCAGTTTCCCAGACAAGCAGGTCGGCAGATCGCCCAGAGAGACAGCGGTAGAGAGAGAGACACACAGAGGAAGACAGAGGGACAGAGGGACAGAGAGAAAGACAGAGGGAGAGAGAGGGAGAGATGATGATGATGATGGTTGAGGGTTTAGGCTGCCACCCTGCTGCTCACCTCAGGTGCCCTCAACGCCAACCCACCCCACTGCTCCCTCCCCCTCCGCCTCCCACTGTCCACTGCAGCAGCAGAGCAACAGCTCCCCCTATAGGCCGGCCTCGGCCAACTCTGCTGCTGTTGGATAGTCTGGGTGTCGTGTTGTACCCAGTGACTTCTCTTCACAGTGTGATGGGAGAGGAGTGCATGTGACGCAAAGTGTCTTCACAATCTGTCAACTCGACTGGCACTCCAGGAGACATTATAGGGTGCTGCTGGCAACCAACTCAAGGTGTGCATGTTGTACAGCAGCACCATATGGCTGATGGCCATGTGTAATGCACTTGTGTATTTGCCAAGTGAAGCAAAAGGCAATTTTCCACCTTGTGCGGACAATGAAGTTGTATTCATGCAACAGATCATCATGTAATGTGTGACATTAAGCAAACATGAGCTTACAGTTCATTGATCTGCAATCACTTTAAACCACTGTGTTGATGTATCACCATTTATACCGTGAGCCTGACATGAAGATGTGTAGCCTACAAAAGGCTACCATTTAGGATTAGATGTGATAGATGTGGTTTGGGTTTAGATATCTGTGATGGATGTTGTTTGGTATTAGATAGATGTGATAGATGTGGTTTGGTATTAGATAGATGTGATAGATGTGGTTTGGTATTAGATAGATGTGATAGATGTGGTTTGGTATTAGATAGATGTGATAGATGTGGTTTGGTATTAGATAGATGTGATAGATGTGGTTTGGTATTAGATAGATGTGATAGATGAGGTTTGGTATTAGATAGATGTGATAGATGTGGTTTGGTATTAGATAGATGTGATAGATGTGGTTTGGTATTAGATAGATGTGATAGATGTGGTTTGGTATTAGATAGATGTGATAGATGTGGTTTGGTATTAGATAGATGTGATAGATGTTGTTTGGTATTAGATAGATGTGATAGATGTGGTTTGGTATTAGATAGATGTGATAGATGTGGTTTGGTATTAGATAGATGTGATAGATGTTGTTTGGTATTAGATAGATGTGATAGATGTGGTTTGGTATTAGATAGTTATTATAGTATTATATATAGTAATATTATAGATAGTATTTACAGTTCACTACTGCAGACCGAGTTCGCCAGTGACCTGCTTGCCCACCTCCAGCTACATGATTTGTCTGAACAAATATGAAGCCAAAGAAAGAGAAATTCCCCATCACACAGATTTGACTTTGTCTGCCATTAGATCAATCTTTTTTTTTCTTTATGTCAACAATTTAGATTGCAAACAGTAAGGCAAGCATTACAATTTTTGTACACAGACAAAATAATAAAACCATGAATACAAAGGACTGACAGAAGTGTGTTTGTTTTTAAAGTGGCAATCTCGAGAGATCTCCAAAGGTTTGAATTTAAATAAATGGCAGTTAAGCCACTATCTATTTCTGAATGAAGTAACGCAATGTTTATTGAGCCGATGGCCAAATGAGGAAAGGCCTTGCGTAAGCAGTACTACGAATGTTACGAAATGAGTGTAGGTGGTGACATTCCAACCATGCCATTCAAATCACAAGCGGTGCACTGTAAGTAACACGTTTTGCATCACCCAGCAGTGGTTGTTCTGCCAGAGAGGGTATAGTGGAGCTCTTGGAACAGACTGGCTCGTCACCTAACTTGTGTGTGTGTGTAGTGGCGCACAGTTTCTTTTTGCAATAGGCACCACCGAAGACAGAGGAAGATCCAGAGGTCTTCCAGATTTCAACTTTAAGGCATTCCATTGGTCAGATCATCTAAATTTAGGGACTTCACGGAGAGTTTTGTTTCATTATACTAGCATGTGAACACGGTGGGGGTATTTAACAATGTAGCCTCATGAATAAAGAATATGGGTAAAATGTGTAAAATCAGATTAGGTCCGATTTTGTCATCTGATCAAACCAAAAAAGTATGTTAGTATGATCTAAAACAGACATTGCTGTGGGTTTTGGTAATTAACTATGAATTGTTTCCAGAAGAACTTGGTATGAACAACAAGATGCTCTGTTGTGTCAATATCACCTTTACAGACACATGCATTGCTCTCAAAGACAAATCTTAATCTTAAAAAAAAGTGTATTTGAAGGACTTTGTTCTCAATTTAGATACTGTTGATTTGTCAAAAAAATTCAAAATATTATTTTCTACAAGACTGAGCAGGGGATAAATAGTTATGATTTGTACGATGATGTGGGACCTGAGAGTACAACGATGTATTTTTTGTTATGATACCAAATGCATTGGGTATGGCTCTGAGCCTTTAATAAATGTAAAACATTTGAGGTTGTCAAATTGTCAAAGTTATATTTTAGAACAAAAATAAAAAGGTCATACATTTCCATCTAATGAGTGCATTATGTTGAAAACATTCTGGAACTATATAGCTGCTGTTCCATAATGGTTATGAGATGTGAGGTTGTACAGATTGTAAAATAATTTAAAAAAAAACGTTAAACCTGTGGGTCATATTGAGAGAGCTTAGGACGCAATTTGTCGATATTGCAATCACGCTTTAAGATCAATTCTATACCACCCATATTGCCAAATGTAGTCTGAAGGAATACAGTATGTGACAGATATTGCCAAGGGAATCAGCACATTGTTTCAGCCAGTTCTCTTTTACATGTCTATTCATGCATCAAAGTGTATTGCTTTTAGTGCATCTTCAGAGAGATCATGGACAGTGATAGGTTTTTTGATATAGTGAGTAGGATTCCTGCATATATAATTCCAGTTGAGTTGGTTGATAGACTTTGAAAGATAGATAGTCTGTGTGCTAATGAGGTTGCATGGTGAAAAATTATAAAGATGCTTTCCATTTTAGTGAGAAATGTTTTATGCAAAACGGATCACTTTTCAACCAGACATTAAGTTTATATGCATCTACTTTGTCAAACGAAGCAGCTTGTGTTCCTTATGATCTTTAGTCAAATAAATCCCAAGGCATTTTACCACAGTTGCAACATCATAGAGACATGTTGTCACTGTGCAGTCTGTGCATGTTCATGAATAAACAGCAGTTTACATTTTTGGATATTGAGGAATAGTCCAGGGGCCTTTAGAGAGATTCAGATGTTGTGTGTGGAAACAGGAATCTGATGTTCATCCTTGAGCCACCAGGTTGTTTTCATCTGCAGAATGGCTCATTACGAGCTGTTTCAAAGACATCACAGTTTAATGGTTTTAAGTGCTCACAGTTCTTTGTCTGAATAGCCAGCATTTTTGACAGATTCCTTCAACTGCAATCTAGTACGTCAATAATAAGAAGGATGTTATTGTGGATAGATAAGAAACCTGTCTGAGCTTCACTGACACCTTAAATATACCTTTTTAGAGGCGAGGCGTATGTGCTAAGAGCTTATAGTTGTTGTTTAACGTGTGGATGGTTGGAAGAACCTCACTGAGTTTGTTAATAAATTGACTGTGTTTTAATCTGTGTTTTAATCAGCCATTCTGTACAGAGTACACGGCTTTTCAGAATATTTAACGTATACTGTAAAAAAAAAAATTATAATATAATTTATTAGTAGTAGTAGTCTGATATATGTTCTGATATTATAGATATGTATAACATATATTTTAAGGAATGTGAATGAATAGGAGTTCAAATAGTATAAGGAAAGTAAAGGGACATTTAGGAGACGCTTTTGTCCAAAGCGACTTACAATCAGTACATTTGTGGGGTTTGACATGCAGACAGTTGGAGGAGGAGGGGGATCAAGGGGATCGAACTGCCGAGCCTACGGTTAGTGGACGACCCGCACTGTCCACCCGCTCTACCTACTGAGAGAGTGAACTTATCCATATAAAGTGTGACCCAAACTTTGTCTAGCAGGAGCTGCCCAAACTAATGACAAATAGAGATAATACAGTGATAGATAGGAATGTAATATTTAAATGTCAGAAATTCTTTACTTAACTTTATTTAACTTTTCTCTGACTTTGAGTACTGACATCCACTATTCTGTGGCCAAAACACGAATCCTGAAGACTGGAACAGAGTGGGAGGTCATGCTGAACATGGATGACTTTTGCTCACCATTTCCAGGTCAACAAGCCACATCATGAACGTCGCCTAATGAAGTTGTAGGAGAACAACATTAAATAAGAACCTATTCCAGCCTGTGTCGAAGAGGGTGCTGATGTTCCTGTGGTAGTTACCCCGACCAAAACAGCTTCAGGGAGACGATGTTGATGTTTGATGTGTCATCGTCATCAGCACATTGGACCATCCCAGAAGTGAGCGACATCATGTGTACAATGGGACCACCTCGATGGTGTCATCAGTGCGACTAATGGGCGACACATCAGGGTGAGGCGGCAATACATAAGAGGAACAGAATGTCTCCTCCATCCTCCTTCAGGCCATTATGGACAAGAGGGGGCGATTCATTTACATTTTTCCTTGACCACCAGGCTGGGCTCATGATGCCAGGATGTTGACTTACACAACATGGCAGGAGAGGATGGGCGAGCATGGCTTGTTGGGAGACAGTGCCTACATTGGACAGGCCTTCCCGCTTGTCATCACTTCTAAGCGTGACAATGGGGCTCTTACCAGTTGCAGAACACCGAGATCAGCAGTGCGAGGGTGCAAGTGGAGGCGTCTTGGAGATCTGCACAACTGCCGGATTGATGTTATGGTGATGATCACAATGGCAGCCTGTTTTCTACACAATATGTGCATTGGTACTTCAGAGATTTGTCGGGCACACCCACGGGGCTGGCATGCCCAATTAGTAGACTATCCTGTATGTTAAATGCTTAGCGTTTCATAATAGCCATAATAAGAAATCCTTTATGAACACAAGACAAAGACTGAGACACAATGTGGAAAAAGAACTTGCGTGCAAAATGTATAGAACAATAGATATATATTTAATCTTCATTGCATCCGTGAGATATAAAAAAGACACAAGATGAAATGCCCAAGATGGCGTAGCGTACAAAGGGTGCAGCGAAGCCTAAGGTCCACAGAACCACCACCCAAACTAACTTGGATGGTGGTCAACCTGATGGTGTTCCTCTGGGCGTGAAGGTCAGTGATGATGGCGCCAATGTCAAATATAAACGGTGTGTTCTGTCTGTATATACAGTATATTACAGCCTATAATATATGAAGTATGAAGTAGGCATATACCAAATATATAAAACGTCTCAAACGAATATGTCTGTCAGGTTGATTATTGAATGCCATTTATTCATCATCAAGGATTTAAGCGTGTGTGTGCACCATCTGTTTGAAACAAACCATGTATATGAGATATCTCTTGAAGCAGTCACATGGTGATCACACTCTCACACGTTTCAGCCCTCGCACGGATGGGTGCCAAGGCTGTGCTCAACCAGCTATGGTCAAATAGTGACTGCTGCCTGCCAGGAGGATCCACAAGGTTCAGGACTATGGGACAACGCCCAGACAGAAGATGAGACCATGCCATTGGGGTTTTTTCAGACCCTGAGACTGAAGATACTTGCTTTTCCAAGTTTTGACCTTATCTTTGCAGTCCTTGATGTCTTTGAAGTTCAAATCAAAACTCTTCACCACTATTTGAAGCTTTCTACCATGGAAGTAAGACTTTGTTCTCAAAGCATTGAACATGGCAGCATTGGAGGCATCTTTCTTTTCTTGTCTTCTCCTTCTGCTGGACACAGGGGCTTGTTTTGGCTTTTGGCGGTTCCATTTGTTGCCCAAGATGCTGGCGTTAGTCTCCATGCTAGCTGCACCAGCACAATCATCCACAGCAAGGGCCTTCTCCACAGTAGTTGACATTCTAGTAATAAAATAATTACAAAAGGCAATCAGAAGCTTTTAAAATCACACACCACATGAATAGTTGTCACGGCACACGAGAAATGGAAGGTTAAATGGTAACAGGAAGGCATAAATCATAAGGTTTCCTATGCAGTGCACTCAAGTCATAATGTCATGGAAATTATGTAAGTGTTTACGATTGCAACTTGAATCATGTCACAAATCTTTGCCCAGATCAGCAAAAAGGACTAGAATTCATTGCTGGCTATATGGCATTTATTGCTTGTTTAATTAAGTGTTTAATGTTTCAATAAGTATAGGCAGACTAAACCCTAACTAAAATATAGTGAATACAACAGTTAATACACAAAATACATACAAAAGACGAATACGCTGCAACATATTTTTTTGTCTTATATTTTGGCACCCCTTTCTCATTTGCATCTGCAGACCGTAATGGCTGTGTGGGTTTTGCATCCACCATCTGTGGTGCGCTCATGTGACCAAAGGTTTGATCTCCCCGCAGTCTGTCCGCCCTGGCTCCACTCCCAGGGCTCAGGTGAGCAGAGACCTAGATGGTTCAGTGATCCGCAGCGGGGTTTCAAACCAGTAGGCCTACTCTCTCTCTCTCTCTCTCTCTCTCTCTCTCTCTCCCTCATGTGGCAAGAGAGTGATCTAAACAGGTAATCGTGACCAGGTCTGCACTGCACTGTTACAGTAATGCAGTCATCAGAAGATACTATGAGTTCAATAGCATGACAAATCGCTTCATTCATTCATAATGAATTGTATGTTTTTTGCATCTACTAAAATCTACTCTATGAGCCCATAGCCAAGAGAGACCATCTGATGAGTGCTCTATCAGCAAATTGACAAGATCAATTCACTGCGCAACTGCACCAGGGTTAGAGTCCCTGATTTGACGCCTGCTCCTTCTGATTCAACAATGGTTTCCAATAAGAACGGTTTGTAAAGTAAATGTAAATGCAAAGTCTCCTTTATCGTCAGCACGTTGACCACTACGACACTGACCACCAATTGGTTACGGCCGCAAGATGATGATGAATAACAATCAGCTAAAATCAGCGAGCTCCGATGTCTAGAGCTGTCAGAGTCTGCCTATGTTTGAACTACAAGATGGTTTACCTATAGCTTTACAAAAATAAAGCCTATTAATTGCACCTTCTTATCAAAATTACTCATTACTGCATGTGTTTGGATTGTTGTGGATGTGCAACCAATAAGTTTTGGCTGCTACTGTACTGCTTCCTTGCCATACTTTTCATAAACTTATTTATGTGTTTATTAAACTAGTTCTTGGTTGGTTCTCTAGTATCTCGGCCTGGGGGAGAAACATAGTAGTTGGTTAGGGCTTCACGTGCATATCATGTAATGTTAATGTTAACACCATCATCATGCTAATGCTAGTCCATTGACCCCTTGTGCTGTCAGTTGGTAATCATTATTTGTCGGTCTCTTTGTGTCCTATCAGATAGTCATAAAGACTATATGAGTATTAGCCCTGAATTTACATGTGATTACTGAACCCACTATGAATTAAAGAAAACAAATGTAATCTGAATGTGATTGGAACATTCTTTCCCTTCTCCTCTCCCTCCAAACATATCAATAAACTTTATGATGTGATTGCTCCTGACTACCATACAAGCTTGTTAACTTTTAGCATAATTAAAAATAAAACTACATACACATGTGGTCAATAAATAATGTAAATCAAAGCATTTATTGACTCATTATTACCAAAAATCAATGCTGGTTCAAAGGGCCTGACATTCTTTCATTGCAGAACTCTCTCTGTAGGCGGCAGTAGCTCAGTGGGTAGAGCGGGTGGACAGAGCGGGTCGTCCACTAACCGTAGGCTCGGCGGTTCGATCCCCTTGATCCCCCCTTCTCCTCCAACTGTCCACATGTCGAACCCTCACAAATGTACTGATTGTAAGTCGCTGTGGACAAAAGAGTCTGCTCAATGCCCCCTTTACCCTTTAAGCAGCTCTGGTTGAACTCAGTGTAAACCCATCAGTGTCCAGCCAAGGCCTGGCTGAATGTCACTGTACAAGACATTAACGCAAATGCCTTAAAAGTCTCACATGGGAACTACGAGGGACCTGCTCTGATTCATTGTTAAGAAGTCCTCTAGGGACACCCGGGGCAAACACTCTAGGTACACTCTAGGTACACTCTAGGTACACCCGGGACAGAGACTCTATGTACACCCAGAGCAGACACTCTAGCTACACCCGGGGCAGACACTTTGGCCCAGAGCGGCCCAGCACACACTCTGTTTTGTCTGCTGGCAGCAGAAGGGCCCTGTTACAACCCGATGTACTAGTGTAGTGTCTCTGCCTGGATGCCAACATATAATACACAATACCCCCAGGGGCGCAGATCTCATTACAACTAAGGGGTTGGGGGGCACAAACGTGGCATTTTCTGGAGGGTCCATCAATAATATCACCAACGTATATCTAATGATCTGCTGTAACAGACACACAGCCATTGGTAGCTTGAAATATATATTACTGAATCTCTTTTACCATCACTATATTTACCTGTTTTAAAGAGCCACTCATCAACAAACGCACCACCATTCATGTATCTGAAAATAGGCATAGAGGTATAACGAGGCAATGGTAGCCTATATGCAACGGCTCAGACCACTGAGCAGGATATATGGGAGGAGAAAACCTTGTGTTTATGTGTGAATTATTTCGGCTACAATTAAATCTATATTTTCAAATATATTATGTATTTACAAAAAAAATGATGTTTTTCAGAGGTTGGTTGTGACTCCTCCCCCCGCCCACGGGATCGGCGCCCGTGACTCACAATCTGGAAAGATATCGATTTTGGCGATATCAATTTTGGCAACCTAGGAGAAGACTCGCCACACTCGAGCCTATTAGCACTGAGGTGCTGCCATCTGCTGGCGTTACGGAACACTGGACAACACTTCTCCTGAGCTATTCTGCAGAACCAACAATTTCAGATTTAACCAAAATTACTATTCTACTAAGTACTATTCAAAAGCACTTCATGTACAGTAACCTTCCAAAATAAATGACTATTTCACCTACTATATGAATCATTAAATTTACAGTGTATTTCAATTAAATATTTCCAACCCTTTCAACTTTTTTTCCTTTTCTATTCTAAAACTAATAACTTTCTGCAGTCCACTATCTCGTAAATGACAAGTTTGCTCAAGACAGAAAGAAACAGGACTGGGGTGGGGACTTCTTAGTTCCCTTCCTTCTTCTTGACACTTTTTCTTTTCTCCTCTGGAGTATTTAAAATAATCCATTCACTGGGTCCCATGTGCACCGTCTCTCTCTCTCACTGTGTCAGACAACATTCTGGGCCATGAGAACAACCATCAGTACTTCAGAAGCGCTCCATGGAGAGCTGGGGGTTTCCTTATGTGAGTGTGTTAAACATCCACTGTAGCTGAACCTCCCAACGTGTCGGCTTCTCTTGTTGTCCCCAGGAACAGCGTTTGCTGTCTGCACGTGGCAGTGGAGTACCTGTGTCTTTTGGTACCACACTGTCCCTCGTACTGATCTCCACCTCCTTTGTGTCCTGTCATCATCCCAACAGGTGCAAGCCCTGGGGTTGACCGTGGTGTCACACCATAGCTCAACGCGCTGCTCCGTTTGGTCTCCAAGCTGTCAAGGTTTGGAATCCATGTTGTCCTGCTTTGGACCTGCTGAGAGGCCATCATTGATCCAGCATCAGCATCCCTTCCTCAGGAGGCTGACTGCTGAGGCGGCTCAGAGTAATAATGATGTCATTACTGTATAAGTAATGACATAGTCATATGCTCTTAAATGTAACTACCCATCTCATTAGTCTAGGAAATGCCATATGTGGCACTACTTCCATCTCATTCAACAAAGTGATGAGAGAACATTCTCCCATATTATCATTAGTATTTATGAAACATATGCACCCTGAGTACAATAGCTATCCTTATCTACATGTAGTTGTGAATGGTTATTTTGCCTGTACATCTCTCAGCCCTGCATAGAGAGACAATAGTGCCTCCACCCCATAGGACAAGAGACCAAAGTATATCAAGTTATGTTCCTTCGTCAGTGCTCTGGCACAGTGCTTGTACAAATTATAAGGTACATATAGACTCCACACTAGAGTCTCTTAATTCTGAGGGGTTCTGAGGTGGGTGTTGCATAAGGAACATGTATACACCTTTACAGTACCTCTATCTGCACTAGGAACTACAAGGTGGAGAGATGTAAAATAAAACAGCTGGTGCCAATTTTGAAGGGCCTGTCTTCTTTTGGACCGTGTCTCCATTGCGTTTTGTCTGGTCCCTTATGGCACGCTATAGTTAGGGCCAAAGGGGAGCGGTTTAAGATGTGACTGGGCCAGCCCACTGTCAATTAAGACAAATGGGCTAATCTACCTGTTTTATTGGCCGGTCAGAAAAAGGCAAATATTGATTTAAAAAAAAAGAGACAGTTGTGTCGTGGGCCCACCAGAGAAGGCAGCGATCTGCCAGAGTGCCTCTCCAGCTCCATCTGTCTCAGGTACTGTGTTACTGCACTGGGATGTCCTGGCCGGCAGCAGGTTGCTTTGGATCGTGGTTAACGTGGAGAAAAGAGAGAATTTATCTCATTCATCTAGGACTTTAATCATGACCGGTTTCCTAGAGCATACAAACATATTGGTCGTGAGCAGATTCAGCAGCAGCGCTGCCCGTCTCACTGCATGGGGAACCATAAGTGACACTTTCAGTACTCACCAACAGGCTTGGCCTGCGGTCGCTTACGACTACACAACCCACAACATCTTAGCTTCTACAGCACTCAGAGGGTAAATCCCCTGCCGGCGCCCCCTCACCAACGCATGGCCTGTATGTGTAGGCCTGACCCCCACTGTCCTGAAGACCTCCATTCCTAAAACTCAAGAGTAGGCCTATGAAAAGTAACTACAGACTAAGGATTATGAATAAGTGAATTAAGAAATCTGTCTAAAATTAACATGCAGTATTACACAGCACACACACTTTTATGACTTTAATTGACAAATAATTAAAAAATTTATTTACTTAAACGTTTGAGCCTACAGTGAAAATAGTATTGCCCAACATTGAAATACTCCAGGTATCTTAAACGATTTTTCGGGCCCATTAGGAATAGATGTGCGTTATTATAATACTATGTTATAATACCAATACCATTATAATACAACACATTTTATTTTATTTAAGTGTTTGATCTGCTGTCGGAGCAAGCACAGTGGCCTCATGGCATCACCCTCATGTGTTTGTGTGTTTTTTATTTAAGAGTTCACAACTTTACCCCTAAAAACAGCCTTCAGACAGACAGTACTGAGCTGACGAGATTGACCCGTTTCATAGCTATGACAAACCAGGCCGGTGTTGGGAACAGTATCATGGGGTAACATCAGTTATTTATCATTGGCAGTATTAAGTGCCCCCTAGTGTTTACAACAAGGCAGTATGTAAACAAATGATTATAGTCAGATGAGATCACAATCAAACAAGTCAAGCCAAACTGCTGTATGGTTGAAAATATAAAATCAAATACTCTTTATTTATTCTGTATGGTTGTACACCACTAAAGACAGTCATTGGAGCACACAATGGGTAGGAACATTTGTCAGTTACTCAGATGTGGGGGGAAAGAAAAAAAACTTTCCAGGTTTGAACGGAAAATATATATATTTATTTATACCAGAACATTTTCTAATGTTGCAAAAAGTACAGCCAATAAAGGAAAGGTGTGCCATATCGACATCTTTTACTTGCTAGTGAGGTTTTATTCTGTACAGAGGGACAATTTGTACAAAATTAGATATACAACACTACATAAACAAAGTAAATCATATATACAATATTAAATGAAGCCATATACAGGTCACATACAAAAGGACACTTTTGTTAAGTTATAATAGTTTGGAAATTATGTTAAAACTAGGAGGTTAAAGAGCTGCAAATAAGATGCAAAATCAGAAAACCATTTTTAAAAATCATCTGTTGCAACCATGAATATTTTTTTCAATACAACATATGGTTCTCAAACACACCCTTATCAAACATCTCTTCCAGCAAGCAAGATTTTTTCTTCAACTAAATGAGAAAATAATTTGATGAATGTCCGTTTCTCTAGGGCGAGAAGGTACATGTGTAACATGGTCATTTAAAAATGTACATCTTTTTGCATCCAAGCAAATACAGTATGCATACAGACAGTATCAACCCAAGTTGCATTGCAGTATACTTCCTCAGCATCTGGCATTCACACCAGTAACTTCTCAGCATTTGTCTTTTTTTTTTTGTTTAGATGCCAAAACTCACATCCAAGAATTTGCAATCCTCACGAACAAGACATGGAAGAAATTAAAATCAGACAGACGATGAAAGAACTGACCCAAATTGTCTAGAGTTCAAACAGCGGCAGTGATTTCAATGAAGTGAATGAAAGGAGAATTAAAAAAAAAAACTAACTGCAAAGAAACAGTCAAAGCAGGCAGGGAAGTTAGACTATAGTATGCATGGTGCTGGCCATCCATGGAACATACTGGAATGGTACACTGATTTCACTGCAATGCTGCAGAAAGAGTATTCAGAACGGAGACGCCATTCAAATGCATCTGTGTTTTTTTTGTTTCTTTTGACCATAAAACATCATAAAACATTTCAGTATCGCTGAAAACCCATTAAATTAGTATTTGGTCTAGAGGATTTCCTATGAGGACAAAGAAAGCAAGAAAGAAAAAAAGGTTTTCTCCATGGACATTCATGTTGTGTCCATTATGTCATTTTAATATACAAGCAAACGCATCCAAACACATACAAATGTGTCCTCTTAAACCTCACAAACAAATACACTAATAAACATGGCTGGATATCACAGGCTATATCCAAATGTATTAAAGGCCAACCAAGCACACCAATCAAACCTCTGACACCAGACAAGCTTAAAGTGTAAGTGAACCCCATGTTTCGGCTGGAACCTAAACTGTACTAAAAAAAAAAATATTTGTGTTGAGTTCTCAGACAGAGAGGGGGTGTCCCAATGGTTACAGATCACACCAAGGTCTTTAATCTAGTATGCCTTGTTGAAGATGAGCTTTATAATGATCATGTGTAAGGCGCCAAGTGCCTCCAAAGTGGCCCTTCTACGCCACGAAAAGAAGGTTCCCCGCGTTCCGAGAGAGAACCGGTGGAACATACTGGTGGAACATACCGGTGGGCGCAGTCTGGCGAAAACAGGACTTATCAGCTTTTTTTTTTTTTCTTCTTTCAAAATGACACCATGATTTGGGTTAGGTGACGACATGGCATTGACTAATATGTTCCAACATCATAGAAGACGTGCCGACACGGTTAAAAACAAGAAAAACATGATTTTGGGTTCACTGGCGTTCACTTTAAAAACACAATTCATTCCAGGTGTGCTGACCTGCTGCCACTCTGAGCAGCAGGTGACCGCACCAGCTGCCGTTTCAGCCAATCAGAATAAAAAGCGTTGAAGCGTTGAGACAGCGCTGTCCCAGAAGTTTAGATTGTCGTGTTGGGGTCCCCCTTTAAGATATTGCCACCTATAAAGTATCACTGTTTGAAATGGTCAATATCTCAATATACTGCGTTATGAAAGTTTGATTTGCCAATAAAAAGGAAACGGACGCGTTCACTGGGACAGGCAGCGAAAAAAAACAACAAAAGCGTAGAAACTCAAGAGAACGGTATATGGCACAAACCAAAACTGAACCAAATGGTTAAGATTCAGGTGTCCATGGGACCACACACACCACCACCCCCCCCCCCCCCCCCCCCCCCCCCGCCGGCCAGCCCCCTGGACGCTGGCAGGCGGGCAGAGAGGCCTCGGGGCGTTGGTCTCGGCCTCGCCGACCTAAGAAAAGCTTGTGCTGAAATGCCAGCGACCGAAAAACAAAAAGAAAAAACAAAAAGGCAATGTACTGACAGCATGTCACCAGAGGGTCTCTGGTGGAGCGTCGCACGGACAAGTACAACACGGTCATACCCATGAAGACTAAGAATGAACACATCAGCCTTGGCACTGACAAGATGTCCCTGGGATCGAGAAAAAGAAGGAAGGAATACAAAACAAAAATCCACAAAAAAAAAAAAAAAGGACAGGAGTCTTGTCTTCAAGTCTGCTGAATGTTGCTTGATCCCTAAGACGGAAAAGTAAAACACACCCAAACAAACGAGACACACAAAGCGAGTGGAGAACAGTAAGTTCATCACAAGTCATTTCATCTGTTTCTACGGTTGTTGGTCCATTCCTTGGTGGACACACACACTTCACAAAAGGACATAAAAGGAACCGGTATTGTGGATCTGTACTTTCAGGCTCGTCTGACACAGCGAGAGAGAGAGAGAGACGCATGGGACACAGGGAATGGATTCTTATAAATACTCCAGAGGAGAAACGAAAAAGTGTCAAGAAGAAGGAAGGGAAAAAAAAAAGAAGTCCCCCACCCCAGTCCTATTTCTTTCTCTCGTTTTTTTTTCTTAGCAAACTTGTCATTTACTAGATAGTGGACTGCAGGCTCCTGCATGACAACAGTAACAGACAGACCCAGTGTGCTGAATATAACCATAACAGGCTTCGGAGGTCTGAAGACTCCAGGAAGAGGAGGGAGAACTGAGCTGGGCCCCCGCGAGTCCTCCTTGGCCAACCGGAGCCAACATGACTCGGGGGGCTAGGGGGGGGGGGGGGGGGGGTTGGGAAACAGTGGGGCGGCTTGCTGTCTAGGGGGAGGGTGGGCAGAGGCTCAGAGTCCGTGGCCGGGCCAGGCTCCGTGGGGTGGGGGGACACTGACGTGATGGGCGTTGGGGGGCGAGGACGGGGTGAGGTTGAGGGACCTAGTGTCCGTCGTGGGTGGTCAACATGTCTTCGCCTCGGCGGTGGGAGTCCAAGGCTTTCGTGGTGTAGATGTCCTGAGGCAACTCAGATGTGCGTCGCACCAGTGGACGCTCTTTCCGCTGGTCTCGCTGTGGCTGCGGAGGTGCAGGGGAGAAACCAGGTGACCGGGCGGAAAACGCTGCTTCCTCACTTCCGTGGAGGGGGGAAAATGTAAATATCAAGCATGATGATCCGACACCCAAATACTGTTATCGTACACTGACAAGACGTCTGGGGAAATAGGGGAACAAACTAACACAAACAACCAAACTGGGATTCATTTGCCAAATGCCGTTTAAAAGTACAATAAGAACACTGTTCGACCAAGCTGAACGCCCTTTGTAAATACAACAGCACAAGACATGTCCTGTGCCAATCACAGACCATACAACAAATAAAAATAAAACAGACAGACGTTCAACAGATGTAGCGTCCATTTATGATTTGCAAGTGACAAATGGCAGCGGCAACACATGCAACTGTGCGTTAGGTTACTGGGCTTTAAGAGACAAACGAGTTGAGTCAAATAGTTTTTTTGCGGAGATGCGGTTAGAGACTGAAAGAAGCCAGGTTTACCTGAGTGGCGCCTTCCTCAACTGTCTTTTTTAACCTCTGAACATCTTCTATCGACAGAACATCCGTCTCCATTGCTACAGGACTATTGAGGTCAGAGGAATCAACACACACAAGGAACTGGGTTGAAAGAAAAAAAATAACAGAAAAACATAACGAAAAAAATGACCCTCAGTTGCATGCAAAGAATGGAGAATAAAATCTCAATGTCATTTAGTTTTGAAATCTTAAAAATAAATCTCTGTTCATATCATTTATGTACTTTGTCAAGTTGAATATGATAACCATGAGTTCAGCTATATAAATCAAAAGATTTATATGACCATTTCATGTCAGGTCCAGGTCAGAATGTTCACCATAGCCAAGCGTGAAGCAGGATGATGCTAAAATAAAAGCTCAAAAGGTTCCAACACTACAGCTAGCTTTCAAACGAGCACATGCACACAAACAAAAGAACACACACACATACACACAAAAGGCACTACAGCAGCACAGCAAAAGGTGTCCGGCTGAATGAATGCTGACCTGTGGGTTTGATTTGGCAAGGTTCTCAATCCTGATCCAAGCCTCTTCCCGCTCTTTCGACTTGGCCTTCTCTCTGTGTACCAAAGTCACATGTCACCATGTGTCAGCATCACGGTCACATCAGGGGGGAAAACAGAAAGGCCAATGAAAAACACAAACACCAAAAAGAACATTAGGATGGACCACGTTCCAAAAAGGTGACCATGGAAATCTCAGAGGTAAAACGGCCGCCCAATTCGAAAAAGGATGGAATGACTGAAATGGGCCCAAAACAAAACCCCACATCAATATGCATAGACCTAATGTACAATAGACTAGATTGAAGCTGGCAGGGCGGCTCCTATGAACTTTTTTCCAGTGGAAGTCATGATTACGTCACAGCGTTAGCTGGGAGGCTCAACTAAGAACCAATGGGAGTCAAATTCGAGTAGAAGGCTACACCAATAATCCACACTATGTTGTTGACTCCAAAGTAAAGTCGTCTGCTGAAGTGGATATGTGACTAATGTTTGAACTGTCTAATCAAATATTTGGGGAACACAGTGATCTTGTACCACTTTTAGTTAATTAGCCAAGAGTTGTATTATGAGCAGGCATTCACAAACATAATGTAACCATTATGTAAACAAGTTAATGCAAAACAGACATTGTAAAATTTGAAAATGCAGTTTGCCGTTATGATATAGCCGTTTGCGCCATTTTCTTAAGCATAACTCCGTAGAGCCGACGGTATTTCTTGTTTAATATTGTAGTCACTTTGGTGATCAGAATCCAGCGACGTCATGTGATTTTGAGGGCATGATTGTTCTCCTCGGAGAGCTCTTTGCTCCACCGGCGTACGACACAATCTCACTGCCATTTGAAGGGTTTATTTTAACGAGGCGTGAGTCATCTCTTCAGAGCAGGTCTCCTCCGCGCCTCAACGCCGCCAACGTCATGAGATAAAGACACGCATATAATTAGTCTGCAAGGGAATTACCGGAGAAGAAAAAAAAACCCAATCTAGAAAATACAGTCAGGACGTTTATTTCATTATGCGTCAAAACCTTGGAGACTTTCTCTCTTCCCCCCCCCCCCCCCCCGATGCCCTGGGTTGAAAAGGGCCTCTTACATGATGGTGGCTGCTCTGAGGTGGAGCCGAGACCTGACCTTTAAAACCGCTAGGATTGTTGTCCTTTTTAAAAGGAAAAAAACAATCATGCTCTCAAATGTAAATTTAATCGCTGGACATATTCAGACAAACAGTATGAAACATAACTAATAGCCAGTGTTTGCTACCCATTCATAAAAGAACATCGGCGCTAACCAACAGAACAGGGCCATTGTCCCCAATGAGGAGACTCTGAAGAGGCCACTTTGGCCGTGTGTCACATGTATCAAAGTGACTGGGGTCAGAGTCCCCGTATCGGGCTCCAGGGGGGGGCAGCGGGGAGGGAGGCTTCCACTGGTCAGAGAACGCACTTGTTTTTCTCAGCTCTGAACTGCTGGGTGCAGTCGTCAAACAGCTTCTGATTCATCTCCATGAAGAGCTTCAGTGCGTTGTAGATGAGCCCGTGGATAGTTCTGGAGGAGCACAGCATGAGTCAGACCACACAGACAATTACAGCCACTCATCAAGTCACTTGTAATGAAAGATAAAACCAGTAGGACACTTTTGGATCTGTATGCATTTTTTTTCGGGGGGGGGGAATAAACATTTTAATACTTTCCTCTTCTCTGTTATGCGTCACAAAAGCTTTTTTCATTATTTACATTTGTTTACGCTTTATTTTACTGTGGGATTTGAATTGAATTCGCTTCAGACAAGCCTACGGTTCAGCACAGATCAGCACTGCGCCGCTAGCATTCAGCCAAGATGACATTAAAGTGCACGTGGAGACATGCACCCTACATCACAGTGTTGCGTCAGCCATGTTCTGCGAGTGGCGCTATACATTTGACAGCACATGGGGTACGGCAGAGCCGGTTCTCTCACTTGTTCCAGTGGGTCTTGGAGTTGCGGTACAGAGCGGGGAACATGATGGGCAGAATCTTTGCAGCGTTGTCGCTGATTAAACTCATGATGTACTCGTTGTTCCAGTAGTACAGAGCCCTCTCCGCCACCTGCAGGAAATCACGCAAACACGATTGGTGCACAGGATTAAGAGAGAGGATACAGACAAATGCTTTGCAAGATTGGCAGACACGCTAGCAAGTCCCGTTTATTGCTATAGACTAGCCTCTATGACAGCTGCAGCTTTCAAGGGCTTCTCAGGCCCACACTAGACACTCCACTTCAGCCTACTAGTGTGGGCTGAAGGCTTAACAAAAAACAACAAAAATTCAAAAATCCCCTCCCGCAAATTAATGGAAATTACAAGCATCAAGCTGTCGACTTTTAATAGCCACGGTGTGAGTAAAACTTCCCCAGCCCCCGGGTCGCATCGGTCCACTCTGACACCAGCACCAAGAAAGTACAAGAGATCAATAAGCGCTCATAAAGGGTAATGGCGCCGGTGCTTCGGCCGTACCTGGAAGTGTGGGCTGGACACACACTTGGCCAGCTGCCGGAAGAGGGGCTCCTGGACCTTGACGAACTCAGAGGGCTCGATCACGTCCAGGATCTCCTCCAGCTCGTTGAGGAACATCACCTCCTTGGGACTGTGCGTTTTGGGCCAGTACTTCAGCAACGCCATCACCACCTGTCCAGCAGCCGAAAAGAACCAGAACACTGGATCGATGAGACGGTTCCAGGAGGGGCAGGACGGGTGATGGATCAGCGAGAAGGCTTAAGGTCTCCACTGGACCCGGCCATTTATAAAACCAGGAGGCCAGATTAAGAGAGTGGGCATTATAGTGCAGATAGGAGAGGTAGACAATCCAACATACCGGCTCAGTGAGAGTGCTGTCCTTCTCCAGGAACTGTACCACACAGTATGCCAGCTACAACACGCACACAGAATTAGGAGGCACAAAGTGAAAATGACCAGGCTTTTAATGCTAATCATGAAGCGATTAAGCAGTACAGGTTACGGAGTAGACATCTGCTGGAGTATAGAAAGGCAACACGAGACTGACCTGGGGGTGGTAGACACTGAGGGACTTGACTTTGTGCAGTGGCAATAGGACCTTCAGGAGGAAGATCTTGTGCTCTTCTTTTAGTGGCAAGGCAAACCCATTGATTATGCTGGGGGGGGGGGGGGGGGGGGCACACAATGGCAGGCAGTTAGAAACTCATCACACTGAAAACAAATGAAAAAATAAAGTTGATTTCATTTTTGTAATGAAGCAATATTTCCACCTCCAGAAGGAATTCAGAGGATTGATCAATTCAAAAACTTAACAACTTGAAAAACAGTGCAATAAAGCAAGATTCATAGAACATCAAGATCAATCTCACACACCTTCCAAGTATTTCCAGTAGTTCGGCAATACCATTATGATGCTCTGTCTCGTAGATAAACCTGCAAATGTGCAGAAAATGCCATTTAAGCTTTGAACAGAATAATGCAGATAGTAAATTTTTTGCAATGTGTGTGTGTGTGCATGCATCTGCAATAATGCATTAAAAGGGAAAAGTGAAAATGGGAGCTCACCTATAGAAAATGTTATTAATCTGTTTTCTTATGTAGGCCCGCAGACCCAGGAACTTCCCGTAGATCCGGTGGAGGGTGGTCTTCAGGAAGTCCCTCTCTCTGGGATCCTCGCTGTCGAATAGATCTAGAAGCTACACCGCGCAGCAAAAGCACATCGGACTTCCCGTCACACCTCTGACACCGTCCTACGGTGACTACGACTGCACGTGAACAATTGCGAGCGGCGGGTTCAAAAGTGCGACGGTGGCGCCCTTACCTGCATTACAAATTTCTGGTCTATGTACTTCTTCGCTACGTTGGGCTGAAAGTCGGGCGACTCTAGAAACCTCAGGAAAAACTCATAGACGAGCTGCAAGACAAAGCAAATCACAATCAGACGGTGCCCTTTGACCCGTGCACCAGGCGGCGGGCCACAGCCAGCCTGCGTGGAGACTTGAGGAGGGGCGGCGGGGGGCGAGGGGTTAAACAGAGACGGCTGCTCCACCTGGAGATGAGGCCAGGCCGCCTCCAGCGTGGGCTCATCCTCTTCTGGGTCGAACTCTGCCCCGGTGGGGTTCGAGGACGGAGGCAATGTTCTGAACATGTTCACCGCAAACTAGAAGGAGGGGGGGGGAGACGAGGAGGTGAATTAACAACAACAACATTCACAACGGGAGCCTCTTCTTCAAACACACACACACACACAACTGTTGTCGGTGCCAAAGGGAATTTGTAAAAAAGACAGAAAAGTGGTGGTTATCTAACGTCACATGATCTGTTGGTTTACCTTCACTGTAAAACACATATTGCAGAAAAACAAGGCCACTTTGAACTAAACCCCTTCTCAAAACCTGCCATGTGTAGATTTGTGCTTGACAGAGAAATGTGATTAAAAAAAAAAAACAGATTGATCCAATTCAGCTGGGCATGTTCTAAGATGCCATGGATTCATATCTCCCAGTGCATTGGAAACACGAACCGATAACAAGCATCATTCACACACAAACACACAGGCGGCGGCGTTCATGCGAGCAGAGTCGCTGTGATCATTGCGGTGCGTTTGCCGTTAACAGCCATCTCACACGCAGAGGAGAGCGGAGAGAGACGAGTCGTAATGACCGCTCCGTTCCCCGTCCTCGCTGCAGCTCGGGGGCAGCGTGGGCATGTGAGCGTCATCAAGCGGCTCTCTTGTGAGCTCCTGCTGCCCCGCCAGCCGGCTCACGAGGACGGGCAGGTGGCCTGCAGACACCAGCAGCCTCGGCTTCTCACTGGAAGGGGTCAGACTAGGTAGAGACGACTACCATGGCTGTGTTGTACAAGAACCACCCAGAGGCTTTGGGGGGGGGGGGACTGCGGTCATATCTTGCGGTGTCAGCCACTGCTAGATATGGATTCGGCAGGGCTAAATTTAGTCAATTTATCACCCCCACACAAACACACACTTTTTTGTCTTTTAACCATAGCAGGTGAAAGCCACTAGCCATTCAGCCATTCATTCAATAGGTAAACTCTGCCCGGGCATTTTAAATATATGCTCTTGAATGGTTAATCTCTGTCTGGGTATTCAACCAAATGGTACTCTTGTGTGCAGCATGGCTGCCTACAAAGCAATCATTTGTGCTCTTGAATTGATTGAATTTAGACAATCTTATCTAAAGAGTACCTAAAGTAAGTTGCCTGGTTAAAACTAAACCAAGAGAAATGCTGAAAGGTGGATGAATAATAAATGGGCCCATTTTATTCTCGGTGAAAAAGGATTTTGTAGCTTCAGTGTCTTTTTTAAAAGAGACATCTTAATGTCTCTGCAAGCCGTCCACCTCACCACCACACTGTCTACACTGGCCAGTAAAGCAGACCATCCAGTCACACGCATCACCCTCTGGGTCAAATCATTACTCAGAAGCTTTTACCAGCCCGGCCGACAGAGAATGCTTTTAAGAGCAGGTAAAGAGTAGGGCATTTAGCTCAAGGTTAGGCTGCAGACGTTTGGGATCGATCCCAGTATGGCATCGCACACCCGAGCCACTGAACTATCCAGTACCCTGCTATAGTTGGGTCTTGAATTTCCCCCATACTCAGGCCCAGCGCCAATCTCCTGGTCAGGTTAAGCAACTGCCAGGTTTCAGTCATGTGTATCGGTTTCACCACAGGTAGAGGCCTGGGGCCAGGTAGTCTGCCACAAATATGGTCCTGAGCAGAAGATCACAGCGCTTTATGGTGACTAATTGAGACCTTTTGAATAAGCGCTAGATATGGACCTAGAAGGACCCTCATAGAAAGTAAAACAAAATGAATGAAAAGTTGTTATTGCTGCTGAATTCAGGCAGTTTGACGAACGCTGAATGACAAGCCCAACAAACAGCTCTTCTTTTAACGCAGTGTCATGTTGGCTGACATGAATGTCAAGCCAATTATGTCGTTGTCAAGTCGTGTGGCTGCTGGCAGATACCAACGCTTTTTTCCCCCCGCACTTGAAAATCCATAAAAAAAAACAACAGCACCTTCAATCCATGAGCACTGCTGGGTGTCTGAGAGCCACGCTAACGCAGTCGGCCGCCACGGCCAGGCGCACATTTTGACCGCCGCGCTACAGCATGACGCCTGCATAAACCCAGCTATTATCACAAGCTGGACCCCACCGGACCCAGCGATTACACCCCACCGCCCCGCCCACCACCACCACCACCACCACTCACCATGTGCACCACCTCCGGGTAGATGGGCTCCGTGATGACGTTGCGGTTGTGCGTGATGTACTCCACCATCTCGCTGAGCGCCGCGCGCTTCACCTCCTTCCATTTCAGGTCGCTGAGCGGGTCGGACAGGAAGTCGAACAGGACGCAGCACTGCCGCAGCTTCTGGACGAAGAGCTTCTCCTGCTCCGCCGGCGCTACGTCTGAGGAGAGACACGAGGCGGAGCGGTCAAGAACACAAGACCAACGCCACGGCTGCAATGCATCCCCGGTAGAGGGCCAGAGGTCGACCCAGAGGTCAACCCAGAGGGCCAGAGGTCGACCCAGAGAGCCAGCGAATACGTACAAGAAATAAAAAGAATGACTCAGTTTAAGTGATGTGTAAATCGTTGGCAGAAAAGCATTCTTGCTTAAGAGTTGAACAACCTTCACTTTCCCTGTCCAAGGGGAAACTGCAGTGCAGGTGCGCCACCTGTTTGTTTGTTGAATGGCTAACAAGTGAATGCCAGGCCGGGTCCTTCACGACAGATAGCAGAGGTAGAAGCATCAGCAACGTGACTGGCCTCTCGAACAAGCCAAGGAGGAACAACGTTTTGGGTGGCGTGTGTTGTGGTGTGAAGTGATTTGATGGGGAAAAGGCTAAAGGTAACAGCAATGTGGGGGGATGAGCAGCTCACCCGACAAATATATATTCTATTTTCTGAGACGTTTGGAATGTGAGATCAAACACACTTTTACTTTATTAATTAAATTGCCTTCTGGTTCTGTTCTGGTTGCCGCCAGGTACTTTTATTCACCCAAATTAGAACTTGGATTTCCATATTTACCCAAATAGCTCATTGTGGGCTCTATACAGGTTGAAATTGAAATTGGGAAATGTTTTGAAACATTTTGGCTATTGAAAGATCATTTCATAGTAGATCCATTGATTATATCCATTAAAAAATTAATGCAATCAACAGATTTCCATTAGCCAAAGTGGTAGAAACTATGTCACACATTGTGAGTATGCTGAGAGAGGAGAAATGGTGACAGGCAGGCTAATGTGTCAGAGCTAAAGGGAGTTGCATGTGGTATTGACAAGGCCTGTCACGTCAGCATTCACTCACTTTCACTCACTCGCTCATTTTCTCTGTTGCTTGGCAACGGCCCAAGCAAGGTTTTTTTTTTTTTTTTAAATATCACCCATCTCTGCTGGGCCCACCCAAACCACCATTTATAAGCACGGCCTTACTGAGTAATGAGAATGAATGGATGGATGGATGGATGAATGAATGAATGAATGAATGAAGGCCCAGGCAGAAACCAATATCAGTTGCTATTAAGAAATTAAGTCTTTACTAGGACAGTCTTTACCAAGAGCAGACAATGATATCGTCCATGGCTCCATCAGTGGTTTTGGTAATGTGAAGTGCAATACATTGTACAGGCGGGTTGGATCGGCACAGCACAATGTGAATACATTACATACTGTGCAGCTTGCATTAAAATCACAATCTCCATGCAGGACAGTTATGCAGACAAAAAAATATATCAGAGACTCTGTTCATAGCAAAGTCTGTTCTCTGAATAACATTTTCACCGCAATTTCCTAATTTTCACCATGTCATTATGAAGGTAATCTTTTTGTGTACCGATACCGTTGGCATACTAGAAGAAGAAAACAAAAACACAAAAGCACAAAAGCACAATCTCTTTCCAAAATTAAACCTTCATCAGTTTCAAACACCTTTGATAATTTTCCAGCCACGCTGTCACTGACATTTTGGTCGTCTCAAACTAGTTTCAAAATGTTGGCACACAGTGTGACCTCAGACACCGGTTTCACCTGTGCATTTCACGCTACGCACACCTGCAAAATGGTGACATTTACATTACAGAGAGGTCTCAGGCAGGTTGATTTACGAGCATGTTCTCCCAGCGATGCATGTACGACGCACCCAGCCCACAATCTCAACATGAATAAGAGAGCAGCTTTCACATAGACTGATTTCACAAACAGGGTTTTAAAAAAGTTAAAGATGGGGGTACACAAATCGACAACATGAACACAGAACTGCGCCACCTGTAGAGAATACATCAAACAGTCTATACACATCTCAAGTGACTTTGATGAATAAGGCTCCTGTACCCAGTGCTGTTAATCGGTATGGGGTGTGGCTTTAAAGCCCAGCTTGCCACGGAGACCCTGGGGGGCTCTGACGCTCATGATGCTATTCCCAGAACAATAGATCCAACACAAGTGACCGTGTGAAGCTACCAGGAATACTGCTGCTGCGGCACAACTTGTGGATTAGTACAGACATTGAGACACTACGACTAGTGTGCAAAAGTCAACTGTGAAATCTATTCGTTCTGCAAAGTCATGCTTCAGCTGAAATTTTCTAATCTACTGAAATAAAGTAATCTTTTCCTATATTCTAAATAGGTTTAGAAAAAAGCTCATCTTGTAAACAGTAATTCCATTCTGTCAAAAGCGGATACGTTCTCACTCGTTGGGCCAATGTAATGAGCCACAGCCAACAAGCCTATAATAGTTTACATTCACATAGGAGTCCTCGACCCATCATTACAAGGCCGCTATCAAACCTAGGCCAAAAGAAACCTTTCCACCACAACCTTCACTAGCTCTAGCTAGTCACCAAGTTATTTTTGCCCCCTTCAGAACACGGTATTGGGAGTCTAGCTAGGGGGCGAAACGAATAAATCAATGCATTTGCTTGATGAAAACAACAACAACAACAACAACAACAACAAGAACAACAAGTCATAACAGTCACGGTAAGCCTTCACAGTTTTGGACTCTAGCAGGGACAATCTGGATAGGATCAGGGCTATTTAAAAACAGCATTGAATAACACTTCCTATAAAGTTAATGACATGCAGGCATACAGTTAAGTAGTGGTTTAAGATTTGTCCAGACTATCTCCAGGAATAGTCTGGGATCTGGGAGATCTACAGGTGCAGGGTCAATAATCTTTCATTTAAAAACACATGACGTTACAACTTTGAAATCTAATTTTACATTAAGCTTGTGTGAGATGTTCCATCTTTTGTAAGAATGTAACAGCTTGACTAATGAAAACCTCACAAAGCACTTTTGCTGGTGATATTTTAGATTGAGAAGGATAACTCAAATCCTATCATATTAAAGTTCAGACATTAGTCATGAAGTCATCGAGTCTCGGGATTAGTTTCATCAATGTTGACGCCGTTCTCCAGTGGCCTGGAAACACAGGAACACCGCGATGTCTGCGTTTCAACAGCAGACAGGATCTTTATAATGGAATGCGACTTCGACCGCGCCTGTCCTGTGCCTCTGCTCAACGGCAGGCAGGTAGAAACAAATGCAAAACAGAACTCTGCCATGTAGTGGAGTCTTAATCCGCTAGCCGACAACACTTGCGGTGGGACCATAAGAATGGAATGCGTTCTCTTGCAACCGTCAACCTCCAGCTCCATTACATAAGGGACTGTGTGACGGACTGTGTGTGTGATAAAGTTTCTTTACAGGCCTAAAATACCCAACCGGCTTGTTGTGCAACAGATAAAGAGCCAGTGTTGTGTTAATACCGCCGCTAACCACAGTGTGACTCCTATTAATGTACTAAGGCCTCCGATGGGACGCCTGCGTGGGTGTTTGTGGCCGTGTGGCTTCGTAAAAAAGGAAAGCAGCGTTTTGTATAGCCTTCTGTTAATGACCAAGGACTTTACATCATTGTAGTGACATTGGGGACCACCCACTCTTGCTGCTACACTACTATCAAAATTAATTAAATTAAAATAAGTTACCACTTGAATCCTGTCAACAAAGGGGATGTTTGGTCATCCACAAGGAGTACGTCTTATCAATATGTATGTGTAGTATGTGTATGGTCTTATTTTAAATTAAATGTTTAAAATGAAATTAATATACAAACCATATTTAATTGCATGTTCATGGAACATCAATAAAAACTGACAGGAGAGTAAGACTACACACATACTCCTCCATGATGTGTGCAGTTGTGTCGTCTCTTAAGAGTCACAATCAATGCACGCCCCGGTGACCACATTAACGTTGCAGAGAGCGGATGCCGGCTACACGTTGGCATTGCAAATAGTTGAAGATCTGCATCACAACAACATGCCAATACATGTAGTGTCGGGCTCGGAGTGGGCCTACATTATTACAGCCGGGTAAAACAGGTATAGTTTGTAGCCTTGATGTTGGAGGGGGGTAGTAGTTGCATTCAAGCGTGTCATGCTTGCTAGGATAATGCATGGGTTTGTTCATGCACTGCTATGTTCAAGTGAGTTTATTATACACCTGCGCTAAGAGGGATCTGTCACAAAACAAGACCGTCTACAACAGCATTTATAAACAGAATAGCACTGTAACGGGTTGTCAGTTTGTATTTATATATTCACCACTTGTGAAACTGTGGTAAACATGAACTAATTGGGAGCCAATGTGTGACTGAGAAAGTGATTATTAGAGGGACATAGTGGGGAGATACATTGTTGGCCAAATGGGGTGTCATCCAATTTAGTCGCCAGTTTGATTCCAGCCGACAGGATGATCAATAACTGCCTCAGGCTCCATTCCACGTCAGGCTGCACCACCAGAGTGGTCCACTGTTGATTGGCTTTCCAGAAATGAAACGCACAGTCAACACATTAAATCTAGCTTTCCTAGTGCTGTCACGATATATACAGTGCAGAAACAATTGTATTGCTGAATTGTAAAAACAATGGACCGTTACAGACAGCAGTGTTTTGGGCACAATGACCAGGAATATATCATTAGAGATTATAATAGTGTCTTGACTTCTGGAGATGGCAGGGGCCTGCCCACCATAATGTCAAGAGGGAGGTTGCTGGACAAAAGAGGGCCGTTGGAGCGCAAAGTCAGTCCACCACATCCTACACACTCGGGCAAATTTGAGCCCAAATAAACTGGAGTGTGAGACAGACTCCTGGCATCACGGAGAGCATCGAGGGGCTGAGCACGAAAGAGTAGGACGGGATCCCTTGTCCCCCAGAGCGCAATGAGCATTTATGCACAACGAAATGTAAACAGAAGAAAACACAAGATTGCAATCGTACACATGAAAACCTGAGGTGAAAGCCCTTCCCTGGGCTATGACCTCACTTCCTTTGACATCACTAGGCTGGTGGGGGGATGGGCAGAGTAACTAGCTAGTAAAACCAGCTTTTAAATGGTGTTATCTAGTCTCACAGTAATGCACGCGGGGTTAGTAAATTAGCTTACTATCCAATGTAACAGCGAGGCTTAAACAATTGCAATTAGATTGTCAGAAATGAAAGATCCTGTAACCAAACGTCTGATTGCTGACTAACCAAGCGGTAACCAGTGGAGGGTAGCAGGAGCAGAGCAATACACAGCTATCCCCCTTCATTTGCCAGGACCATAGCGAATGAATAATCCTTACGTACCTCGAAAGTGCATAAGAGCCACCGGCTGAAAAGGCCCGTTGGAGTTAGGTGCATCCACGACCATCCTGTCTCCTGTTTTATTGCATGTCAACATCTAAACTTCGACCAGGAAGGCGATCAACTCAGGGCGAGAGGCCAGCCTCCATTTTAGCACAAAAGCAGATCAGAAAATGAAGCTCTCTGCCGCTGGAGGGAACTGGCTAGTTAGTGACGTCACTAGGGAAGGAGCCCGCCGGTTGGCTGAGTTTTGACCGCTCATGCTGGGAGTGACGAAAAGAGATTGGCTGACAGGCAATATAGGGGCGGGCCATGCGGTGGAATTTTGGTCCGGCCCCTTCTCTCCACTGAATGGTCTCTGATAGTGCCCTTCAAGGCAACAGATCTTTGATCAGAAAGCATAAACGTATTTCTCCGTTTAACTGCCAAAAGGGGTTGAAGCATAATCTGAAGTAGGATAAGGTGATTTCATAGACTATTTTGTGTGAACGTGTAAATCTGCCAATTTTGAATCACAAATATAATTTATGCATGTGGATGTTTTTTTCAGAGCATAGAAGGGCATTGTGGGCAACAGGTGATTTTGCCATACAAAGAGATACATCTTTTATAAGTCATGAGCCATGAAAATTGCTGAGTAGTGCCTTCATTCTGGGAAATAAAGTTACAGATGAATACGCATGCCATAGCCTATATGAATAGTAGACATCTCTGTTCTGGGCTGACTTATTTGGACAGGCTGGCCATATTTGACCGACCTCAATGCTCAATGTCATGAATTAATTAAAGTTGTTCCATTGAAGGGAACCTGGACAGGTTGTGTGTTAGGATCTGTCTAGGTTCTAGCAAGCTTGCACTGATTACATCCCTGCTTTTTTGCACTACCGTTGCGCATACTCTACCATAGCACCTTACCATGGTCATGTTTCACAGGTTCAGTCCCTATCAGGTCTTGTAATCACTTCATATTCTTTTTACTTCTATATTTCTGCGAGTGATCTGTATTTTATGTGGGTGAAATGTGTGTGTGTGTGTGTGTGTGTGTGTGTGTGTGTGTGTGTGTGTGTGTGTGTGTGTGTGTGTGTGTGTGTGTGTGTGTGTGTGTGTGTGTATAAACTACAGGATGTCTTTATTCTTTATTCTTTATTTCAAGGATTGCCCCTTGAGATGTACCATCTCATTTCTGAGGGGGTCCTTAAATTTCCCTGGGGATGAATAAAGTATCTATCTCTATATCTATTTATCTATCTATCTAGGCAGCTGTCTGGAAGTAACGGGGACCCATGCTCACCAATTTTATCAAACCTCGAATAAATGTTAGTTGACATAAAAATGCTATTGCTGATTGCAGTCACAGACCAACAACCAGTCAGATGGAACTAAACTTAGAGCCAGACAGACAGACAGAGGTCAGTAATAATGCAACACGTCAATGACATATTGACAACCAAATATCATGTGCCATATAAATGCCGTATCACGATGACCCAAAACCAAACTTGCTTTTTTCAAAAGAAATGCGTATACTCTACTATACTATTCTAAAGCCCTTCACCATGGAGTGTAATGGGCAGTGGTTGAACCCAATTGCAGCACACAAAGAGGCAGGTTTAATTGGTAAGGACTTTTATTCTTGTCACACACAATAATCAGAGCAGGCAAACATACCGAGGGGAGAGCTCAGGGTCTGGAACACTGAGGTGATATCCGGGAAGGTGTCGAGGTGGGACGGTCAGGGATGGGCAGGGGAGAGGCAACAGGGTAGGGGAGAGGCAACAGGGGGCAGGGGAGAGGCAACAGGGCAGGAGAGAGTCAACAGGGGGCAGGGGAGAGGCAACAGGGCAAGGGAGAGGCAACAGGGCAGGGGAGAGGCAACAGGGCAGTGGAGAGGCAGGCAGAAACCAGAAACGGAGAGACGAAGTGGGTGGTCGGGGGACAGAAGACTGAGGTGATGAAATGTAAATGTGAATGTAATATGCGGGAAGGCGACGAGACGAGATGGTCCGGAACAGGCAGGGTCGAAACCGGGAGAGCAACCCGAATAACGCTGGAGAGACTTGCATGAAAAAGGAGGAATCATCCGGCAATGGGTGGATGGTGAGGAGAGACTTCTGGGCTCTCTTGATTGATCGATTATTCGCGGCGGTTGTGTGAACGGGTGAACAGAGTGGGCTTGATGAGCCGGGAGTGACCGGCACACAGATGAGGAGAAGGCAGACTGTGGCATTGAGTGCACAGCTAACTCCCACCCAAAAGATACTGGGTTCCATCCCCAATGTATGCCACCGAACTTTAGGCATCCTTCAGCAAAAATGCCCAACCGTTACCTGCTTCTACATGTAGTAAGTGGCGTGGGGGGAACCACCTGCTGCTGAACGTTGCAAAGACAAAAGAGATGGTGGTGGACTTCAGGAGGAACAAGCCTCCGCCCTCTCCAGTCCACATTGGTGGGGTTGACGTTGACGTGGTGGAGTCCTACAAGTACCTGGGTGTGGTGCTGGACAACAAACTGGAGTGGACTTCAAACACGGATGCAGTCTACAAGCGGGGCCTGAGCCGGCTTTACTTCCTGAGGAGGCTCAGGTCCTTCAACGTCTGCAACCGGATGCTGAACATGTTTTATGAGTCTGTTGTTGCGAGCATCATCTTCTTCGCTGTGGTGTCCTGGGGTTCGGGCATCAAAGCCAAGGACGCAAACACACTCAATAAACTCGTTACAAAGTCAGGGTCTGTTCTTGGCTCTAAGCGTGTCACCCTGGAGGTGGTGGCGGAGGACAGGATGCTGGCAAAACTGCTGGTGGTCATGGACAATATCTCTCATCCCCTCTACAAAACTCTGGACAAGCATAAGAGCAGTTTCAGCAACAGACTCATTCAATTCAATTCCTTCCCAGTGCCATCAGACTGTAAAACACTTCACTCTATATTTGTATTTTATTTTTTAAAATTTGAATTATATATATACTGTTTTTGGTTTTATACTGTATTGTACTGTGGCTGCTGCTACAACAACTGAATTTCCCCTCGGGGATAAGTAAAGTTGTTCTGTCTGTCTGTCTGTCTGTCTGTCTGTCTGTCTGTCTATCTATCTATCTATCTATCTATCTATCTATCTATCTATCTATCTATCTGTGTGTCTAACAGGAGTTCTTGTTTGTAAATGTGGATATTATATTTGGCTCTGTAAAACATGTTGTTCAGTCCCCTCATTTCCAAAATTCTTTAAGTAAATAATGCATATAATACATGTTAGTTCTAATATGTAATACACTGGTATTACATATCATAACAACATTTAATGGGATATGCAGAGATATCTGTATATTGGTGTTTGTCTCTTTTACACATTTAGATTAGTTGTTTAACTCCAAATTCATTGAGCATCCAGAGGGGGAGTTTGAGTTAGTTTGTGTTAGCCTTTGCTTTCCTAGCCTCTTCCGTTAATGCCAATGAGTTACAGTAGCCTAGCTCCTCTTCAACTGAGCAGAACACACTTGTACGCAGAGCAGTCACTGATTTCAAACGAGTGCCAGTAACAACACAACAAGTATAGTATATTACAGAGTATACAAACACACAGATACTTTGCCATTATTTTCGGCACTGTGATTGTGAGGCTGCCTGTGATGTGTGACACGGGCAGAGTGAACGCAGGTGGCCAGACAGGTGGCCAGACAGACAGGAAGGCCACCCTATCAATTAATTCAGAGCAAATGAAATGACTGGACATGCTTATTACAGGCCTCTTTGTCAGAGCATTTGATTTATTGATTGCTGTGCTAAAAAAATGTACCTATCCTGGCTCTAAAGATATTTTTTGCCATTAAATGCCAAGCAGATGGAGTCAGTGGAGTCAGCCGATCTTAAATTCCATATTTCCCTGTTTCATGAAATTGGCCAAGAGAGAGATAGTCAAACTCATGTTCACATTCTCTTGATTCAAAACCTTGAAGTCAATGTTTATACCGGACATCATCACTTTGGGGGCGATGTATAAAAGCCATTCAAATAGTCCAGTAAATTATTCCATGGGAGAAACACGGATTGGCAGTTCCATTTTCGTCCAGCAGATATCAGCAAATGCCCCATGAGCGGCAGTACAACTCCAGCGAGAGCGCCAGAGCCATTCACGAGGCATACGTCAGATGCATATGAATTATAAATGGTTAGAGTTAACCTGAAGGTTATGAACGTGAGAGCAGTTGAAGTAATCATTTCCAGCTTTCGTAACAAAAAATTTCAACCAGTATCACAAAAGCAACATTGAGACACCTTAATCATGCCTCTGTTCAAATTCAGGAAACAAGACACAAATAATAATATTGCATAATATCACAAGATATTAAGAGTAACAAACAAAGTTAGTACCTAAAATATGTATTGTGTTCATGGGTGTATAATGTGAAGACACAAATTACATATCACCCATGGGTCTAATAAGAAAGCTTTGTGGTGAATTTAGGATTGCTTGGGATATTCCTCCAACTCATTTGTCTGTTTGCTATTTTAAACAGGGAGAGATAATTGAGTATGTTCACTCCTGGAGATTCTAATACTAATTTTTAAACTCTGGGTTTCTGGGTTGTTTGCCGCTAACAATTGGCCCACTATGAGATGAACACCTCTGCCATACAATCGCCACACCTGGCCCCAAACAAAAACCACGCAGAGGAGAACGTGGAGTGAATGATCCAATCACAGAGGGTTGTTTTGACCACCCTGAGTCATCACAGGCTCCGCGCGGCTCTCACACGGCCCAGCCCTCTCCCCTCCACCGAGCTGTTGTTTAGCCATGTCACCGGCTCATCTGAGAGCACGCCGCGGTATGGCTTACAGGAAACCGCTTAGACCAGATCCTGTCTGTAATTTAGCATGTAAACAAAGAAGCCATGAAAGATTCATGTAAGCGCGCAAACCTCAACCGTCACTGTCTTCTCAACCGCCATCCACCGGCCGACAGCAACACGCCCAGTCAGTCACTGGAATCTACCGCCAATCACAGCTCAGAGCTATGATGGGAAATGTTGCATCTACTGCACAATAAAGTCTCAGACACTAACAGACACATGAGGAATGGAGCTGCTTCTACAATGGTGTGTTTATTTGACAAACGCAAGTCTAACACTGAAAATACCAGGGATGTATAAGAAAGATACACTGAAACAGACACAGGCCATTGATAAAACTGTCAATCGACTGACTAGTTGTTCATTTTCAGCATCCTCTGTATGAAGATCGATAAAGGCGATCAATATGATACACTCCATCAAACAGTGAATGTGTATACACAGCCGACTCAACTGAACCATCTCACATACGACAACACTCCTGGTTCCCTCGACGGGCCTCAAGCGTCAGGCAGCGACTGTCAGCAGGTCTCACGCCACGCAAAACCATTTTCTCGGTCCGCCGGTCCGATGACCCCCCTCGCATCTCTGGGTGACGCGCGTCTTCCGGTCTCAAATCACTTCCATCCGCGCGGGGCTTATCTTACATTAGTAAGCCCTCCGCAGGCGGGGATCCGCTTCCCTCTGGCCCTCGGGGCCGGAGCCACAGCTGAATGAACAGGATCGGTGCTCCGGATCAGCCCGGAGCGGCCGGCCGACGCCCTATAAATTATGGACGGCTCCTCAGGACCTCAAGGTTAAGAACAAAAATTTGGATGTGAGGATCCGACAAGGCTATGAATTGTTAAGCAGCCTCCTTTGTCCGATGGTGGCCAAACATGCGGCGGTAACATTAAGGGCATGAAGCAATTTTCCAGAGGAGAGTGGAACGGGAGGGCGGGCGCGTGTGCTGGGTGAGAGAGTGGACGTGAAGTCGCTTTGAAAGGTCAGAGTTATGTTCTGCGTTCTTGAGAAAGAGGAGGAGGAGACTCCCCGAAAAAGTTCCAGGCTCGATCCCCGCAGTTCGGCCTGAACACATCCTTGAGCATGACTCAATCAAGATCCTTATCTGTGTTCACGATAAGCACGTTTTGATCAGACGTCCCCTCAAACGATTGAAAGGGTAACCAGGTATAGCTTGCAGGGTAAGTAAACCCTGAAACCACTTTTTCAGTTTCAGTTGTCAGTTTTATTCAGTTGTGTTGATGAACATCTCTTTTTTCTCTGTTCTTTTTGATGAGGGAAATTCACTTGAAAATACAACAAATCTGCTACTTCTGGCTTGTACTTGCTCCTGTGGAACCCTATGTGTCCCTGAAACCAGGGGTCCTTTTAACACACGGGGTGTTTAACAGGACCCCTGGTTGTGTGTGTGTGTGTGTGTGTGTGTGTGTGTGTGTGTGTGTGTGTGTGTGTGTGTGTGTGTGTGTGTGTGTGTGTGATAGAGAGTGAGTGAGTGAGTGAGTGAGTGAGTGAGTGAGTGAGAGAGTGAGTAAGTAGTGGGTGGGTGACTGAGTGAGTGAGAGAGTGAGTAAGTGAGTGGGTGAGTGAGTGAGTGAGTTAGTGATTAAGAGAGTGAGAGAGTGAGTGAGTGAGTGAATGAGTGAGCGAATGAGTGAGTGAGTGAGTGAGTAAGTGAGTGATCGAGTGAGTGAGTGAGCGAGTGAGCGAGTGAGTGTGTGTACCTGACAGCGGGGTGAGTTTCTGCAGCTCCCGGTTGGTGCTGAGAGGGAAACAGGAAGTGCTGTACCTCTTCTCCTTCTTGTTGGCCGAGTGTGACCCCGGCTGCTTCACCCTCATCACCTGAGTTGCGGGCGGCTGCTTCTTGTTGGATCCCTGCCGGGACGACAATCACAGAAGGCCCGGTTCTGGTTACCCATCGGCCCGAGAGCAGGGCGGTTCCGGGCGCCCGTGAGGGAGATCCACGGGAGCCCAGACGCTCGGGTTTCCAGACGGAGCACCGAGGTGAAGCCGACAGGAGGAGGAAGAGGTGAGGAGAAAGTGGGTGGAGGTGAGAAGAGGAGAGGTTAGGAAAGGAGAGGAGCAGAGGTGATGAGAGGGGACGAGCGGGGGGGTTAGGAAAGGAGAGGCGGGTGAAAGAGTAGAGAGATCTTGGATGAGAGAACTGGAAAAACAGAGAAGATGAGATGAGCTTCGTAAGCATGTCTGAGCGCACATGCTTGCTTACGTGTGTGCGTGTGCGCGTGCGTGTATGCAGGTTTGTGTGTGTGTGTGTGCGTGTGTGTGCATGTGTGCAGGCTTGTGTGTGTGTGTAGACGTGTGTGTGCGTGTGTGTGCATGTGTGCAGGCTTTTGTGTGTGTGTAGACGTGTGTGTACGTGTTTGTGCAGGCTTGTGTTTGTGTGTGTGTGTGTGTGTAGACGTGTGTGTACGTGTTTGTGCAGGCTTGTGTTTGTGTGTGTGTGTGTGTGTGTGTGCAGGCTTGTGTGTGTGTGTGTGTGTGTGTGTGTGTGTGTGTGTGTGTAGACGTATGTGTGTGCGTGTGTGGTGTGTGTGTGTGTGTGTGTGTGTGTGTGTGTGTGTGTGTGTGTGTGTGTGTGTGTAGACGTGTGTGTGTGCGTGTGTGGTTGTGGTGTGTGTGTGTGTGTGTGTGTGTGTGTGTGTGTGTGTGTGTGTGTGTGTGTGTGTGTGCGTGTGTAGCACAGTGGGGGGGCCGTTAGATGTGGTTAAGGGTCACGTTCCTTTCGACTCGAGATCAGGTGGTTCCTGGCCAGGTAATCTGATCCTGGCAGGTTCTCTGAGCTGCTAAATCTGATGATAGGACGTGTTGATTGACCTCCTTGCTCAGGACGATCAATAACATAGCCTATAATCACTTTGTAGATAACTTGAAAAAACAAGTCCAGTGATTACCCGGAACGGTCTCTATTAAGCCAAATTAATCTCTACGAATCTCTCTGTGAATATCGATTTCTATTAGGCCAAATTAATTCGACAATTAATGCATCACACAAAAATGTGCAGACAAAAAGTTCAACAAGTTCAACTGAATGACAAAGACCAATGATGTACCAAAATAAATCTTAAGAGAGCAGTCAGCGGACTGGGAGCGCAGTATCACATGATAAAGATAGCTTTGTTCACAACAGCACGATGTTAGTGGAAATACTTTTTTTTTCCTCTAAAAAAAAACATCGAAGCAGAGAAAGGCACAGATCGACCTAACTTGACAAGTGTGCATGAATGGCAACGCAACTTTGTCCACTACTAACCTTACCCACATCCAATGCAGGTAACAAATATTGACTTTTTGTTAGACTGCTACTTTATTTATTTATTTATTTATTTATTTATTTATAGTTTGTACAGTCTTTTTCCTTGATGTATTTATTTCGATGATTTACTGTATTTGTTAATACAAAGTATGTATCTACTACTACTTCCTACCAATTCCATCGTTGCAGTGGCATTTTTACTTCCACTATTATACGATTTCCCACTCGGAGGAGTCCTGAACACTTCAGACTATACGTCACAGTACACAGCAACTAACTAGGCTACACAACAACTACACAGCAACCACTCTGATGGCGACTCCAACAAGTAAATCCAACGAGAGGCACTTTCTTTACCTTTTCTTTTTTGCTCTTATGAGGCATTCTGCGATGGGAGCCCCAAAAGTTGAAGAGAGACTCAGCGATCCAGCCCGGCTATCGTCTCACCCTCTGACGAGAAGGGACGTACATCCCTTGACGTGGATCCCCTACGTCTGTCAACTGGCCTGTCAAGCAGCGTGGCTCCCGAATGACCACCATGTGACTGACTGCCTTTCTCACACCAGTCGCTTCCGATTCATCCACTGTCCTTACGTGATAGCCTTTAGTCATGATCCAAAACGGTGTGCCATGAGAGGGGAGGTGTTGTGTATTATGTTCGCAATGAGAAACTTAAGGCTGCCCCGTCGTCCTCTTTAGGTCACTTTCTGGTACCCGCGATACTCTTACTTATTGCTGTAGTTGTCAACGACGCGAAGTGTATTGATCGCCGCTAGATGGCCGTGTTGCTGTTGTTTTGATGATGCGGCGTGTTCGGGGTTTGGCCACAGGGCGGCGCTGTAACCACAGCATCTTAAGGCTGGGTATCCTCTCCTTCATTTGGCCAATGAAGGAGATTTATCAAGATTTAACAATTTAGTTGATATAATTGTTAACTTCCTGTTGTTTGTGTATATTTGTGTACATACATGCATGTACCATGCAAAGACACAGACACACACACACACACACACACACACACACACACCAACGCTGGTGCAAACAGACTTTAATTTAGAGAAACTGAGCAAAGTGTGTGCACACTGGCAGTCTAGGAACATGCAGGGCAATGTAGTGGTACAGCACACAGAACAGTGTCCTCTCCCTCTGTGAAATAGTGTTATGTGACTTAGGGTGTGTGTGTGTGTGGGGGGTGGGGGGTGGGGCGGCGGGGGGGCCCAGACAGCCCATCTCCCCCTCCCCCCCCCGTGGGTGAGCCATGAGACGGTTGGCGTCAGAGAGCAGAACCACCAGAGAACTGTTGCTCTTACAGCCGTGTTGCATATGTGTTGCGTGGCTGACGTCCTGCCATCTCACGGAAGTGAGCGCTAAGCTAGCAATTGAAAGTGAAACAAACGTCGGGGGGGCCTGCAGTGTCCCGCCGAGAGGGCTGGAGCATCAGCCAGCCACGCCAGCCCGCCGCGGCTGGTGTGTCATTGTAGTGGAGGACTTTAGCACACGGCAGGCAGGCAGGCTCCCCACTGAATGGACCCCAGTGGCAGGTTTGAAATACCAAGCCTCTCTCTTTCTCTTTCAATTTTCAAGTCATTTTTCCTCGACCTCCTGGATGGACCGTCACCCGTAGGGGATGGGAAGCTGAGTTCATGAAAACATTTGATGAAAACACAGAGAGATACACGCATATACTCACACACACACACGCACGCGCACGCACACACACACACACACACACACACACACACACACACACACACACACACACACACACGCACGCACGCACACACACACACACACACACAAACACACACACACACACACACACGCGCGCGCACACTCACACACCAACACACACACACACACACACCTACACACACACACACACACATGCGCGCGCACACACACCAACACACACAGACACACACACACACACACACACACACAGAGGGCCCCCTCAGGCCTCCACAACAAGTGCTCCACCAGCCACGCCCCCTTCAACCCCATGTCACACTGTATAAAGGACCTCAGCCTTAACCCAAACACCCAATCGTGACATTTACACAACAGTACACCACAATATTGGGGAGGTTATTTCCTGACCAGACCCAATAAATTCACATGGCACCACTACTCTCAAAGGTGGCCTGGGCTGCCAGGAGGGCTGACACAGTACATGGGTGGCTGGAGGGTTTTAACTGAAGTTAAACTTGAAGTCTTGCTGTTGATACTTTATTACACTATTGATTGGATTGGAAGAGTTTCTATGAGACATTGTGCCTCCATCTTGGCTTACATCCGTGGTTAGGGGCTCGCCATCACAGCGTCGTTATTACTGGAAGATATGGCCGCCTTCATTTCCTGTTGAGCGGCGAGGGGTGAACAGGACCAATATTGAAAGAAAACACATTCTCTGTGTGTGATGGGGTGTGTGTGTGTGTGTGTGTGTGTGTGTGCTTCAGTTGGTGTACCGATGTGATTTTCTGTTAATGTGTCTGTGTGTCAGTGTGTGTGTGTGCGCGCGCATGTGTGCTTGCATGTGTGCCAATGGGTTTGTGGTGTGTGTGTGTGTGTGTGTGTGCATGTGTGTCACTGAATGTGTGTGAGTGTGTGTGTGTGTGTGTGTGTGTGTGTGTGTGTGTGTGTGTGTGTGTGTGTGTGTGTGTGTGTGTGTGTGTGGGAGGGCACATTAGTGGGTGGTTAGATGTGGTCAGATGTGTGTGAGGCTGCCCAGCGTCATATCTTCTTCACAAAATAAATCCAATAAGAACACTAGTATGGCACACAGCAAATGCACAAGGAATACAAATGATGTGCAGAAAGATGTTTATCCTGGTTTATCCTCTCTGTCATTTACTGCATTAAAGACACCAATGTGTGTCCTCTGCTGCTCTGCTTTCTAACAAACCTTCCCTCCCCGTCTTTTTTTAGATATCAGAAAAAAAAAACATTTATTCTTCCTTTGCATTTGATTTTCGATGGCATGGGTGACTTGAAAGACAAACGGCGGCTGCTTGGTGATTGAATTAAAGGGGTTAGCAGATAGGTGGTGACATTCACAATGCCGTTTCAGAAACAACCCTCATTCGCTCACTGACTCACTCAGTGAAACAAACCTTGTTGGAACCCACCACAGCTGTGTTCCAGCCATTTCATGCTACATTAATTGCCGTCTTGTCTGCCCCGTCAAACACCAACTCCCCATAATTGGACTTGTCTCGGACCTCATTGATTTTCTGGGCGTTTTATTTTCGCCAACAAGTTCACACACACACTGTGCATTACAATGGAGCTTTTTGTTATACTAACATCGTCACAAAAAGCTCCACCTGAATGAAAAGACAGGGCTTTGCTCGTGTGCTGCGTTCGCTGCTGCAGGATGCAGGCTGAGGGCTGAGAGCTCCGTGTTACAGACTCCTCTCTGCCTCACCGCTGACAGGGAAGACAGCGGACCGCCCTCTCGCCCCCCCCCCCCCCCCCCCCCCCCCCCCCGCCAACGTCGCTAACAACAAAGCCCACTGTTGGCTGTGTTCCGGCCCGGCGGTGCATCCGAGAGGCTGCGGCCGGTTCTGCTGGCGGTCATTAAGCGGATGTGTTTCTGCTGATGTGTGTGTGTGTGGCTCTCTGCAGGTAGCCCGCCATGCTGCGCTACCAGCTAGAGCTGCAAAGTTGTCTCAAAATAAAAGTTCTGAAAAAATAAGTACTGGACATTTTCGCAATGTCACAGGCTTTTTTTTTTTTGGTAACTTTTTAGGAATACTTATTGTTTCGCCGATATGATGAAAACGTGTACTTTTGCTCACCACCGACGATCCCCATCAAGAGTTAGGTAGTTACACGTACATAATTAAAAGTGCCTGCGGCGCTGCCAGGGAATGCACATCCTCCATGATTCATGCAGCAGGGGGACCGGGAGCGGCTCCGTCCTCAGCTGGTTCCCGAGACCAGAGAGTGACCACGTCGGTCATTCATCTTTAATCGTCTCAACCACTCTCCCACGCCTGTTGTTGTGTGAAGGAGCCGGCGTGCGTGCCTGTGTTTTTTACCTCCGGTAGCCAAGATGTAGACGGGGGCCCTGTGCTAGCAGCCGTCGCTGCCCCCGTAGCTCATGTCCAGGCTCTCTAGAGCTGCCTCTCTCTGAATAGGATCAGATAGGATCAGCTGGCCTCATATCAGCCACTGTTCTCCTGACCAGGACACTGGTGTTGGGTGGGGCGTATCTTGTGGAAGAGGATAGATAGAGCCATTTGCATTTTGATTTTTTTTTTTTTTGCTGGCTGGGCTTTTCTGGCTGCTTCAGATGAAAGCTTTTACATTTCTGTTGAAGGGTACTCGCTGGCCAGGCCTGATCCTCTCACCCAGTGTGCCGCAGCATTGTGTGGGATTTGAAAAGATATCCCTGACATAGGTTCACAGCAACGCCAGTGAGTGGAGAAAAAAAAATACAAGTACAGCAAGTTGTTGTTGTTTGCAGTATAATTAGTGTGATTAATGATTTGCCTTTCAGTCATTATTCCTCAAAATGCACACTCGTGCTCCCTTTTCAATCGGTCAATCTCTTTCCATCGCCATCTTTTTTTTGGACAACTAATGCAAATCTGCTGTGTGTTGAAAAAGTTGCGAACGACATCATTTGCGACTTTGCAACTGTTTCACATTCTGGGTATTCCCACGGTGTGCGACGGGACGAAGAAGTGGTCCGTGGTTGCCGGTGCTCTGATGGCATGCGTCTCCCGATGAGTCCGGGCTCCCTGACACCCACTGCGTGTGAAGTTGCTCCAGCAGATCATGTGGTGGTGAAGAGTCCCGGTGCTGCAGTGTGCACTTCAGACACACTCTCACACTCCCTTGTTCTCCTGACACCCCGCAGTACGTTTTGTATTCATTCTTCATGGGGACCCGAGTCCTTGGAACCCTTCTCGTGGTCGTTGGCTCTTCTCCCTTCCCGGTGTTGCTCGCCGTGCCCTCCTGGACTCCATCCCTCCAGCAGACTGCAGGCTGCAGTCTCCCGGCTGTCCCTCTGGCCTTCCACACTGAGTTCCATTCATTCTTGTGTTTTGCGGGAATGAATGACCTGTACTTGGAGGACCATGACACGGCTGTTTTACAGTAATGCAAAGAGGTCGCCATGTTGTACATTTAAGAAGTACTGAGAAACCGGGCCCACAAAGTAATCAATACCACACATGAAAGTATACATGTTGAAAGTATTACATGAAGAATACTCAGTGTTTCCTACTGTACATACATGATCTATGTGTCATGTACTATGTTTCATGATATATAGACTAGCGCATCCAACAAGACAGAGATATGGGAAAGGTACAATATAAAATCAGGATGCAATATTTTAATGCAAGCCATTATTTTCCATGATGGCAGATGCCAGATATGCCTCTCTCTCCCCCCCCCCCCCCCCCCCCCCCCCCGCTCTCTCTCTCTCTCTCTCTCTCTCTCTCTCTCTCTCTCTCTCTCTCTCTCTCTCTCTCTCTCTCTCTCTCTCTAATTGACAACTTAAAGCCATTTTGCTGTAAGCATTTACCTTTATAATGGATGACTATTGGCAGAGCAACTGCTTTCTTCTGCTTTTGATGAGTCATGCTACTGCATCGCAGACTTCAATCTGCCCGGTTGTGAATATTAAAGTCCTCTTACTGAGGAAATGGGGATGTGAGCATCCCCATGTTTGTCAAAGAACGGAGTCCAAGAGATTCCTCTGGAGCTCTTGATCGATAGCAAGGTATTGCTGAAGGATTCCAAACTGAGTTTCTACTGCAGAAATAGGCAATCCAATCTTGTGAAGAGTGCACTTTTTTTTTTCTTTTCTTTTGTTTCCCAAGAATACAGTTTTTCAATTTTGGACAGCTTCTTCTGTAATTAAATGAAAGGTGATTAATTCCTTGATCTCTGATCTCCTTGACCCGGGTGGAGGAGTAGCATGTGATGGAGGAGATGAGACGGTGTGGTCTGGATCTGTCTGCTGAGCCGAGTTACAGGTTATGGGCCCAGAGGTAAGTCCCACGGGAGCCTTGCACCTGTCAGAGAGGTGTCAAACATCCAAAGGAAAAAGAACCATTGTTCTTTCTTGTATGTTCCTTCTCCCTCCAAC